>AWOL01S0040245.1:0-15594 GCA_000715115.1 Nicotiana otophora
GTTGGTTAGTGCAGTATGTTGGGTTTGTAGGCCTGGTATGTATAATTTGGTGGTTTGTTAGCTATAGTAGCTATGACGACCTTGTCGGCCTAGCTTTATATTGATGTTTAGTTACCGCTAGTTTCCATTCAGTTTTATATTTTGCTTCGCAAATTGTCTTGCAAGGTGGCTCCATGGCCAAAGTATGACATTATATATTCGGAGTCCCTTAGTTGCAATTTGGTACGCCAGGTTAGGTGAGGCACCGGGTGCTGGTCTCGCTCCTAGGTTCGGGGCGTGACAAACTAAGTCCTTTCACTTGAGGACCTTAAATGAGGTAATGTCTCCTTTGGAAATGAAAAGAAAGGTGAGATCATTGGGGTTGGAAAGGCAGGTCAATCTAAATCCCACTCTATTGGGAATGTCTACTTGATAGATAGACTAAAATATAGTCTGCGAAGTGTATCACAATTATGTGATAAAGGAAACACGGTAGCCTTCACCTCTACAAAATGCTTTGTGATAAATCATACCAGTGACAAAATAGTTTTTCAGGGAGAAAGAATGAACTAAATATATATAGACAGTGATCCCTTCCTTTGGCATAAGAGACTTGGACATGCAAGTCTAAGTCAACTCAACAAACTAGTTTCCAAGGACTTGGTGATTCACTGCCTAACATCAAGTTCAAGGAAGATAAAGTTTGTGAGGCTTGTGCAAGGGGGAGGCAGGTAAGATCCTCTTTCAAAAATAAGAAAATGGTGAGTACTACCAGGATGATGGAACTGGTCCATAAGGATCTGTGTGGATCAATGAGGACAATGAGTAGAGGTGATAAGAGATATGTTATGGTGCGTGTTGATGATTACTCTAGGTTTACTTGGACACTGTTTTTAACATCAAAAGATGAAGCATTTGATATGTGCACTTCATTTGTTAGAAAAACTCATAAACAACTAGGTAATCAACTTGCATCAATTAGGTCTGATGACGGTACTGAGTTTGAGAATGCTAAATTTTCTGAATTTTGTGATGATCATGGCATAGATCATAATTGTTTTGCTCCTATAACTTCACAACAGAATGGAGTAGTTGAAAGGAAAAATAGGACTTTGGAGGAAATGGCTAGGACTATGTTACTTGCTAGCAATTGCCTCATAGCTTCTAGGCAAAAGTTGTGAACACTGCATGCTACATCATAAATAGTTGCATGACTATACCTCTTGTTGATAATACTCCTTATGAGTTACTTAAAGGGAGAAAGCCAAGTATATCCCATCTTAGGGCATTTGGATGCAAGTGCTCCGTGCATAATAATGGTAAAGACTCCCTAGGTAAGTCTGATCCCAAAAGTGATAAGGGGGTATTCTTGGGATATTCTTCACATAGTAAAGCTTATAAGATATATAACAAAAGAACTATATGTGTAGAATAAAGTGTACACGTTGTTTTTTATGAAACTAACACTATTTCTGAGAGGAATGAACAAGATGACGAAGAGATTGGGCTGACAAGAAATTCAAATACTGAAACAACAGTCCAATCTGAAGCTGCATCCCAAGAAGGATCAAGTGATGGAACAGGTCCTTCCACCCAGGGCAACCTAATAGGGGGAACTGACCAAAGAGGAACTGATCCTCAAATCTCGAGGGAACCTGTCCATGAACTTGTTCCTCAGCAACAAAACACTGAAGAATCATCTAGAGAAAATCAGTTGGTTGTGAAACTTTACAAGTATCAATATTCTCATCCCATTGGGAACATAATAACTGATCCAAACTTTGGAATCAAAACCAGATCTTCTTTAAAGAACCTCTGTGCTTTTGATGCCTTTTTATCTCTTATTGAACCTAAAAATGTTTTTGAGGCTTTGCACGATGTAAATTGGGTGAATGCAATGCAAGATGAACTCAACCAATTTGAGAGAACTCAAGTTTGGCATCTAGTACCAAGACCCAAGGAAAGAACAGTGATTGGCACTAAATGGGTCTTCAGAAATAAACTTGATGAAGAAGGAACAGTTACAAGGAACAAGGCAAGATTGGTGATTAAAGAATATAGTCAAGAGGAGGGCATAGACTATGATGAAACTTTTTCTCCAGTTGCAAGATTGGAAGAAATTAGACTCCTTATAGACGTTGTTGCTTACATAGAATTAACTCTTCATCATATGGATGTCAAGAGTGCCTTCCTCAATGGCTATCTAAAGGAAGAATTGTTTGTCAAGCAACCCTCTGGCTTTGAAATCAAGGAATGTCCTGATCATGTATACAAGCTTGACAAAGCACTTTATGGGCTCAAGCATAATCCAAGAACATAGCATGAAAGATTGTCTAAATTCTAACTTGAGCATGGCTACAAGAAAGGTAAAATTGATAATACTTTATTCTTGAAAGAAAAAGATAAATAGCTCTTGGTAGTTCAGATATATATTGATGATATAATCTTTGGAGAAACAACTGATAGGTTAAGTAAAGAATTTGATAAGCTAATGGAGAGTGAATTTTAAATGAGTATGATGGGTGAGCTTAATTTCTTATTAGGCTTACAAATTAAACAAAATGCAATTGGAACTATGACCCATCAGCAAAAGTATGTGAAAAAGTTGCTTAAAAGGTTTAAAATGGAAGATTCCAAAGAAATTAACAATCTTATAGCAACAACCACGAAATTGGATTTGGATGAACCTGGTTCATCTGTTGATCAGAAGATGTATAGGGGAGTGATTGGCTCTTTGTTATATCTCACTGCTAGTAGGCCTGAAATTGTTTTCAATGTAGGCCTTTGTTCTAGATTGCAGGCAAATCCAAAGGAGTCTCACTTGAAGGCTGTCAAGAGGATCTTGAGATACAGAAAAGGCACTACTAATCTTTACCTATGGTAACCAAAAGGTAGTAATTTTGATTTAGTGGGATATGTTGATGCTGATTATGCAGCTTTTCTTGTGGATAAAAAGAGTACTTCAGGTATGGCACACTTTCTTGGCTCATGCCTTGTATCTTGGGCCACCAAAAAGTTAAACTATGTGGCTTTGTCTACTGTTGAAGCTGAGTATGTGGATGATGCCTCAGTTTGTGATCAATTGTTATGGATTAAACAACAATTAATGGATTTTGAAATTAATGTAGATTGTATCCCTATCTTTTGTGAAAACACTAGTGCAATTAGTATGACCAAGAACCTGGTTCATCACAAAAGAACTAAGCACATAGATGTTAGGCATCATTGTTTGAAGGACAACTTTGAGAAGGGTTTGATTACTGTGGAATTTGTGCTACTGATAAGCAAATAGTTGACATCTTCACAAAAGCTTTAAGTAGAGATCACTTTGAAAGGAACTCGTTAGAATTATAGATGATTAAGATCACCTAAAAGGAACCGGTCCTAACTCAATGATTGGTTAGATAACTTGTGAATTTTGTAAATAATTATATTAGATATTACTCAGTCTCAGACTTTTATTAGTATACTCTTGTTCCATGTTCTAAAATGTCTCACTAATATCTAATGATATTACCCTTATTTTGTTTTTGGAAAATTCAGTCTTACACAAGAGAACTTTCAGTGAAGAACCTGGTTCATCGAGCTTATAAGGTATGTATTCTCCACTCTGCATAATTTGAAAGAATTGTATTTGGATCATGATCTAGAAGGAGTCCCACTTCATCCCAACCTATTTTTGAACCAATTTGTTACAAACGAACCAGTTTCACCAAATAAAACCCCAAGTGCCATAATTGCCTAAATTTTTGGGGAAGAGTCCAACGTCTCTTCAAACTGACACTCCCAAGTTGATTAGACTTCTAATCTCCAAAAACTGTCATTATACACTCAATCTCTTCCCTCTTTAAATTGATTCGACCTCACCCGTTTCTTCACTCTTTATCTTGAAAGATCAAAACACCAAATTCTCTCAAATTTCTTTTAAATCTCATACACAAATAAAATGACAAACACTTCTAAAACCCCCAAGAGCACCGAAAACCCATCATCACCACCCAAAGAACCTTCACTCACACCTTAACCACCCAAACCCCCAAGAAAGGGCGTCTTAAGATGCTTGCACGTAATACAGTGGTTGTTAGTGAACAAACAAAGAAATTGAATGAAAAGCTACATGCCAGTCAAGCAGAGGAACCCCAAAAATCAGATGACTCCTTCAAGTTTGCGACTGAGGGAAGAACCAGTTTTATCTGAAAATGAACAGGTAACATCCGAGTTAAAATTTTCTGATGTTGCTTCTGAAGTTGCTAAAACTCTCGAGAAAAGATTTGTTCTGGTTGGTACAGTTGTTGGTGTAGAATCTGAGTCTAGAAAAATTGGTGTTAAAAAAAAAGGAAAAAGAAAAGGTGAGTGAGGGTGTTGAAGCAGATGTGAGGGAAAGGGAGAAGAAAGAGTGGTTAAACCTTCTTCACCCACTCTTTTTGGTCTGATAGAAGAAATAGGGGCAATGGTGTTATGGAGTAAGGAGAGTGCTGAGGAGGAAAACAGTATTAGAAAGGAAGGAGGAAGTGGGTCTGGGGATGCTTCTGTAGCGTAGGGGCTAGTTAGGTTAAGAAAAAGGTTCTAAGAACCTGTTCCATCTAGGAAAGAACCTCTCTATGACCTACTGAAGAAAGTGAGTGATAGTTACAATCCAAAGAAGAAAAAGGGGGCTAGAGTTAAGATCCCTAGAAAGGACATGGGTGGCAAGAAGAGAAAGGTTGCTTCTTCTATCCCTGTATAGACTCACTCCCACAAGAGGAAGAACTACAAGGAGCCAGAGGAATCAGGGTGAGGCCGACCTTGAAAAGGCCTTAGCGGAGAGTGCAAAGAAAGCTGCAGCTAGAAAAAAGAAAAGGGTGGGTGAAACAAGTGATACCATTAAGATAGAAGAGATGGACCTGTTTCTTCATGATGAGGAAGAGGCAGAGGAAGTGGAGGTTGTGACTCCCAGTACCAAGAAGAGAAAGACTTCTAAGAAGAAGTCTCCAGAAAAGTATGTTGAGACAGAGAGCTATGCCTTGGCAAAAAGAACCAAGTCTGCTAGGAAATCAAGAAAAGTGCAAATTGTGGAAGATGAGAGTGAAGAAAAGGAGACTGATGAAGAAAAGGACAAAGTGGTGAAATTCGAGAAAAAAACAACTCTGAAGGGGAGGTTCCTCAGTGATTTAGAAAAAGAAGGTATGGTTTTGTTGCTGGAGAAATTGGAGATTCAGGGCTGGAATGATATGGTCCTTCGGATGGAAGGGAGGTTAGCCCGAGCTGAGATTATTGAATTCTTTACAAATTGTCAGATTGTGCATGGAAGGGTCAACAGTGAAGTGAAAGGAGTGAAGGTGAGCTTTGATGATAAAGAACCAGGGGAGATTCTAGGTGTACGTGCTGAAGGGTACAATGACTACTCCAAGTTGAAGTGGACTAGTCTAGAAGGTCTTCCTACCTCACTAACCATCACCGGGACGTTTGCTGATAGGGACTTGGAGCAAGAACTCAGGGTTGTGTATAAAAGTGAAATGAAACCTGCCCACAAAGTACTTTTTGATTTTGTCAACAAAGTGGTTTTGCCGAGGCAGGAGAGAAGGCACATTGCTACCTTTATGGACCTAGTCCTCATGGAGTGCTTGGATAAGGGAAAGCAGATCAACTGGACGGGGTTCATAATTCAGCTCCTTAGTAGGGTGGTTTGTGTCACTAAAACTCACACCATCCCCTATGGTTTTATACTCACTGTTGTGCTTGCTCACTTTAAGGTTCCCCTCAAGCAATAGGATGTTTGCACGAGTAAAGATTACTTTGGGGCCATCACTTTGACTGACTGTGACTATGAAGTCCTTATTGCTCCCAAAGAACCTAGTTCATTCAAGAGGGTGCCCAAGAACAGCAAAGTGAGAGCATTGGAGCAGGAGAGTAGAGCTAAAGATGTTGAGATTGAACAATTGAAGACTAGGTTGGCTGAAGTAGAGGCTGAGAGAGACTCTCTCAAATTTGAGCTTACAAAGGATAAAGAGAAGAATGAAGGCATTCTTCAAGACATGTTGAAACTGCTTCAGGCCAGAAACCAAGAACCTGGTCCTTCCCATTCCTAAACCCTTACCAAGCCTAGTTTGTAACCAATGACCCAAGTGGATGTTTTTTTTTGTTTTTTGCTCGTGGTTCAGTACTTTTATTTCTTTTTACGCTTTGTGGAAGAATCTTATCAATGAAATTCATTATTTCTGCTCTAATTATTTGTTGATATTTCTTAGATGGCTAATATCTTTAGATTGATAAGAGAAACTTGAATCCATGGTTGTATTTGAAGTAGCCTAAATGGCCATGAGTAAGATCTTAGAAAATCTGATTACTTAACTTAATTATGTAACTTTTTGATGATGTCAAAAGGGGAAAATAGGTTGTGCTTTTATTTTGGACTGTGTTATTTATAACCTAATGAATCTATGATTTGTGACTTTAAAATAGAAAGTGTTCTAACATTATGTTTATGCTTGAATCGATACGCAATTTGTGATTTTAGCATTGTTTGATGTGATTTGAAGGTTCGACTAAGTTTCTATCATGTTTTAAGACTTGTTGGTATATTAGGTTGAGGTCCCGGGGGCCTCAGGTGTATTTCGGATGGTTATCGGAATGAAATTTGATTTGGAGTAATGGCTGAAGTTTTCTGGTGTCTCTATCTAGTTTCCTTGTATGCGATCGCGTGGAGAGGTCCGCGATCATGTAGGCTATTTTGTTGGGCAGTGGAAGTTTGTTCTATGCGATCGCAAGTTTCGGGATACGATTGCATAAGCTGGAGGAAGCAGTGCATCGCAAACGCGTGGGCTAAGTCGCGTTCGCGAAGAGGAAGTGAGGCAACTGGGTCTCGCGTGGTTGTTATTCACGAATTTGAAGCAGTTTTTGCGATCGCGTAGTTCTATGGTGGGTAGTCATCGCGTTCGCGTAAGGTTGAATTTTGGGGCAACATAGTTGTGCTTCACGATCGCGAGCAATTTCCGTGATCGCAATTAAAGACATCTGGGCACACTTAAATATTCCAAAAAACGAGGAGTTTGAGTTTATTTCACAAATTTGATTTTGGGAGCTCGGTTGGAGCCGATTCTTGGAGAGATTTTCAAGAGAGTGATTGGGGTAGGTGATTCTTACTTAGTTGTGGTTAAATTCCATGTTTATGTCTTTGATTTCATCATTTAAGTAGTGATTTGGGTTGAAAAATTGGAGAAAGATTGAGGAAAGTTCTTAGACCGAATTTTGGGGATTTGAGCGAGATTTTGGTATTGGATTTGTGTAATTTTGGTATGGTTGGGCTCGATATCGAATGGGTGTTCGATTTTTGTAATTCTTGGTCGGATTCCGAGATGCGGGCCCAGGTCGACGTTTTGGAGCAATTTTTCAATTCTTAGCTAAGATCATTATTTTATTATTTAAATTAGTTTCCTATAGTTATATTTAAAGTATGAAATTATTTTGGCTAGATTCGAGCCGTTCAGAGTTGGATAATCGAGGGAAAGGCCTTCTAATTGTTTGATTGAGCGTGGGCTGAGGCAAGTATCTTGCCTACCTTTGTGTAGGGAACTAACCCTTAGGGTTTGAGTCATTTGTGCTAATTATGTCATGTGAAGGCCGTGTATGCGAGGTGACGAGTACGTGCTCGGGCTTATTTGTGGAAATTTGACAGATTAGGACTTTTAGGTTCTTATGTTCATTAGATATGAAGTTGTTTGTCATGTTAAATTCTCCATTTACTAAATTCACCCTTACATGTCTTAATTGGAATTAATTGCTCCATGTTCTATCCTTATTGCCGATTAAACTCTTATGTGCCTTAACTAAAGTTGTTGCCTCTTTTATCGTCATGCTATCCTTTCCGTAATTGCTTAACCTTAACCGAAATCATTGTTATCTTTCCGTAATTGCTTAACCTTAATTGAAAACATTATTATCTCTTTCGTAATTGCTTAACCTTAATTGAAATCATTATTATCTCTTCCATAATTGCTTAGACTTAATGGAAGTTTGTTACCCCTTTCATTGTTGACGTATTCTTATGTGGGGTCATTGATTCATGCTATCTCTCTTGTCGTCGAATTGCACTTTTGTGAAATCATTGTTACACATTACCTCTCCCTTGCTGAACTATTCTTGTTGAGACTATTATTTCCCTGTTGTGTCTTTCTCTGTGAGTTCGTTTTTCCGTTTCTTTGTGTTCTGAAGTTTTTGTGTTGATTTACTTGCCGTATTCTCGTGTTATTGTTGTTGCTTCTATTGTATTCAGTGTTGTTGAGCCGAGGGCTATATGTGGTTGTGATATTGAAACTGTTTTGAGAAAATATTATGGCATGCAGACACATATTCTGAAGGTCATTTATTTGAGCTGTTATGTTTTTGGCATACGTGTTTTGTTGAGAAAATTGTTATGTGTTTGCACGTGGTTTCTGCCGTGCGGTTGTTATTGTGTTGCACGAGGTTTCTGCCGTGTGGTTGTTATTGTGTTGCACGAGGTTTCTGCCGTGCGGTTGTCATTTTGTTGCACGAGGTTTCTGCCGTGCTGTTGTTATTATTGATACGTTTGCGGTGGTATAAGGTCTGGGTGTTGAAACGCATGCGGTGAGATAACGTGGGCGTGAAACACGTGGGTAGTAGGGGAACTACTAGAAGCCATGCAGTGTGATAAGGTGGGCTAAAATGCGGGACACTATTTCGGGAAAAAATAATTTTCAAAACGAAATATAAAGGCTCCCGCGGTGATATAAGGAAAGTTGTGATTCATTTTACGATTTGAGACTACAAGGCGGTACCTCGGGAATGCTTTTGTTGTCATTTTCCCTTTTCTGTGCACTTGTCTTTGATTGTTATTTTTCTTAGCATACAATTAATTATTTTCCTATGTGTGGCACTATTTGCTCAGCTCTATGTAGCTAATCTTGTTGTGCTGGTCGCTGCTTCAAACTTCATTGCTGCTTCTGTTACACCGTACATTTTGTGGTGATCGTTGCTTATGTGACATTCATTGACTCTACTCTTATTTGTTGATTGGAGTTATGGAAGAATACTTGCACAAGCATACACATAGTTAAATCACCCCTATCTGTTTTAAAAGGTGAATCCTGACGACATTAACCATTATACGTACTCTTGTCTTCTTGCCTTCTGTGTGAGGATTGTTCTATTGGCACGTGAGTCGTCCGTGCGATTATGAGTTGTAATATGGGCACAAAATGCCAAGTGATTAGGGTTCATGAATTGGGACCCGTGAGCTCTGATTATGAGGTTCAGTACCTCATGGAAATGCTTGAACAGATCTAGTGTGAAAGCGGTTGTTCTTATTGAGTTGTTGCCGATTTTCCCTTTATTTGTTTCCCCCAGACTTAGACTGTGATTAGTTACTGTACAACATTATTACCTGACTGCTTCCTGTTGAATATTGTTGTTACTAGTGTATCATTGCAAGTATTGTCTTGTATTCCTTATTCTGCTTAGCTTTATATTAATATTGTTTCCCTGTTAGTTCATCTACACACTTGTTTAGGTTGTTTAGTCCGGTAGGTGTCTTGATTGTCCCTCGTCACTACTCAACCGAGGTTAGTCTTGAAACTTACTGGGTACCGCTGTGGTGTACACATACCATACTTTTGCACAATTTTGTGCAGATCCAGGTGCCTCGATTATAGTTGATTATTAGCTGGCTGGTCGAGCTGTGGAGACTCAAGTAAACCTGCCGACGCATTCGCAGGCCTCGAAGTCACCTTCTAATATTTTCATTGTACTGTTTAATTCCATCCGAACAGTCGTATTTAGGGATTTTATAGCAAAATCGGTAGAACTTATGACTTGTACTACCGATTTTGGGAATTGTAATTTGTATACGATTTTTATCTCATATTTTCATTTGATGGTTGAATTCTTCTAATTATTTAGTAAGTGTTAGACTTACCTAGTCTTAGAGACTAGGTGCCATCACGACATCCTACGGAGGAAAATTGGGGTCGTGACATAAGGACTCAAGATATCATGAAGGAAACCATAAACGGAATCACAAACGTAATCTGACGCTCATCGTCCATAAGTTGGACGGAGGAGCATATCCCCATTTTAGGGAGAAACTGAGTATGTACATGAGATACTAAGGCTAATTAACTCATTAGGATCCCTCTAGAATCAATTTAGAACCAAGGAACTCAAAGTTTGTCCAACTCTTCGAATTTTCAAAACTTTTGGCAGAGTTTCCCCTAAAACTTGATGATCCCAAAAACAAAACCAGCAAGCAACACAACATACACGGGAATGGATACCCGGCCAAGATGATAACATAAAACTAAAGGAGATCCAATTATCCACAATAGTGTCAAACGATCGACAAAACAGAATTATGAAATTAATGTCGGCTCATAATGACTAATTTGTGACATGAAAGTCTAAATATGATTTTGGAATAATCTAGGCATTAACACATAATAATTAAGCTTACATAATATTAAATGAAGCTATTAGGATCATATGGGGGTTAGGTAAAACATAAAAACATCAACGGAATGGAACAAACAGAAGTCCGAATGGCATAGGCCAAATGGCGATTCGCCTTTTTGTTTTTATTGTGTTTTGAAGTTCCAACCTAAACTAGTTTCTTCCATACTTCACATATGGAATTGAAAACTATACAAGGATACAATACAAAATTTCCCTTTAACAACTCTTAAAAGATCAAGAAGAAAAGCTAGAACATAGCTAAACCAAATCATGCCGAAAACGAATGAAAACCCTACATACCTCTTGTGTTCTTGATTCCAAACCTTGTTCCCTTTGATACACACCCTTACCTATGATTTTATAGCTAAAATACAGAGGTGACAAGCTTGATTAGCCACTAAGATCTTCCCAAAACTCGAGTTATAAGGAGAAAGGAGGACGGCAAAATCATACATATGTCGAAAGGATCGCGTTAATGTGTCCGCTTCGTGATTTTGAGTTGCGGATGATGGACTTGCTTCAAACCCCTAAGGAACTTCTTGGAGAGCTATGGAATCTCTGCTTGTGCGTGAAATTTTGTAACTACTCAACCGGTCATTTTGAGCATTTGCACTTCGCTCGGTAGTTTACGGGCATGAGTAGCTCCGTATGATTTATTATGACTTATGTGAATCGTCGGTTTTGGATTTCAGGTTATTTTGAATCGGTTTGGAAGAATGAATTTCATTGTTGAAGGTGTAAGTTGAAAGAGTTGACTAAGTTTTACTTTTTATGAAGTTGACCCCGGAGCGGAGTTATGATGGTTCCGTTAGGTCCGGATGGTGATTTTGAACTCGGGCGTGTGCTCGAATTTGCATTTGGATGTTTCTATAAGGTTTCAGCTCAAATTGGCAAAAAATTGGAAATTTGAAGGTTTGGAAAGTTCAAAAGTTTGACCGAAAGTTGACTTTAAGGATATCAGATCCGGATTGTGGTTCCAGACGAAATTCAGATCATTTTATTGCATTTTTGGACTTTTGCAAAGTTGCTGGTTCTGGTGTGATCGCACCTGCGACTGGTTTGCGCAGGTGCGATAGCCGCAAAAGCAACAGAGGCGTCACAAAGGCGAGGTGATTGCTGGATGAGGAAGAACGCAGAAGGAAAGATTTGGGCGCATATGCGGATGCGCAGGTGCGAGGTCATGGAACGCAAAAGCGAGGTATTTCGCAGGTGCGGATGGTGGCTCGCACCTGCGATGTCGCAGAAGCGGATATGTTATCCGTAGGTGCGAGGGTCGAGTCCTCAGCTGATTCCGCTGAATCGGAGGTTATGTCGCAGAAGCGATGGCCGCAGGTGCAAAAATGCTGGCAGAAGCTATAAATCGAGGTTTTGGTTCTTTCTTCACATTTTGAGATGTGGGACTCGGATTGAGGCAATTTTTAGAGCAAGTTTCATCACAAGGATTGGGGTAAGTGTTCTGCACTTGGTTTTGATCTTATTCCATGAATCTAACTTTCATTTTTGGCAATTGGTTGATGAATTTCTAAAGAGAAATTAGGGGTTTTGGCCTAAAGTTTCATAATATGAATTTTTGAGTTTTGAACATCGAATTGGAATCGGATTTGAGTGAAACTAGTATTGTTGGACTCGTAATTAAATGGGTTATCGGATTTTATGAGTTTTGTTGGGTTCTAAGGCACGGACGCGGGTGTGATTTTTGGCCGGTTTTGGATTTTGATTTAAGGATTCGATCTTTATCATTTTGAATTGTTTCCTTGGGCTTTATTTGATGTATTTGAGTTGCATTTTGGCTAGATTTGAGCCGTTCAGGGGTCGCCACGTGCGTGATGGCATCTTTGGAGCATCGATGGGCTTGCTCGGCATTGGTATTGGCTTGTTCGAGGTAAGTAACTCTTCTAAACTTAGTACTGAGGGTATGAAATCCCGTAATACGTGTTATGTGATCGGTATTGAGGTGACACACATGCTAGGTGACGGGCGTGTGGGCATACACTATGTGAATTGGGACTCTGTTACTTCTATGGCACTGTATAGTGGTCCTACTTTGTTGATATCCATGTTTCCACCATGTGATAAAATAGTTAACCTGTCAATCATGCTAGATATAATGTTTAGGCATTATGCCGATAATGTTTGGACCCATAGTGGTTGTTTCTTACTGTCATCTCACTGATTTTATTGATATTTCGTACTCAGTCATATCCATGCATTCATACCATATCTCAGTCCCAGTTATTATTTATTTTATACATCATATCATTATTGTCGGGCTAGTTTCATGACATTGTGAGCCCGTGAGTGAGACTGGTGAGATTGATGACTGAGTGAGGCCGAGGGCCTGAGTGAGAGTGATATTTTGGGATCGGCTGCATGCCGCAACATGTTATATTGATTATATTTTTTGGGATCGGGCTGCACGCCACAGCGATATAGCGCTTGGGCTGAAGGAGCCCCTCCGGAGTCTGCACACCCCCAGTGAGCGCAATCGACTATATATATGTGGATCGAGTTGCACGCCGCAATGGGCCTTATGGTCATATATGGATCGGGCTACACGCTGCATCAGGTATTGTACAATGCTGAGTGATTGAGTGTACTGAGCATTGAGCATAGTGAGAGAGAATGCGAGACAATGAGATTGAGTACTCTGGGAGTGTGAGTACATGAGCTCATCATCGAGATGCATTGCATTTGTCATGCGTACTTGAGATACATGCGTAGAGATGCATTTCCTTCTGATACCCAGTTTTGGGCACATTTATTATTTTACCTGTATCTTGACATGTAGGCCTAACATACTTTCATCATGATATCTGAAAATGAAACATCTTACTTATTGTTGAAAGGATTTTTGGAAAAAATCATAGTTTTCAAACTTACTAGTATTTTGGCATTTTCGGTAAAAGATTTGGGTTTTTACTGAGATACTTGAAAAGCATGCCTATGTTTTTGGGAACTGTGAACGAATTGAGCATTTTATTTCCGAGATACCTCATTTATTACTTATACTATGCTGTTATGAACTGTTGTGGAATATTGGTGTTGGACCCGACCTTTGCGTTAGCTCGTCACTACTTTCAACCTAAAGTTAGGTTTATTACTTACTGAGTACATGGCGTCGGTTGTACTCATACTACATTTCTGCACCTTGTGTGCAGATATTGGCTACTGATGTTGGTGTGATCGATGGGAGTTGGATTGAAGATGTACCTGCGTCCTGGTTGTAGCTGCCTCTTGTTTGTGGTAGCCTTAGATCTATAAAACTCCGTTTATGTACTTTTCAAACTGATGATGTATTTATTTCATTTCAGCTTTGTGAATTCTATTCTTAGAAGCTCATGATTTGTACTACAAGTCCTTGGGAAATGTATAAGATTTAGTAAATTACTTTCGTTTAATTTTCTTGTTAATATCATTGGAATTGGATAGTTACTAGTTGTCTTACCTAGCGGGTTGGGTTGGGTGCTATCACGACTAGTGTATTTGGGGTCGTGACAAGTTGGTATCAGAGCTCTAGGTTCATAGGTTGTACAAGTCATGAGCAAGTGTCTAGTAGAGTCTTGCGGATCGGTATGATGACGTCCATACCTATCTTCGAGAGGCTACATGACATTTAGGATATACTTTCCATCTTTCTTTCCTTATCGTGCAACATTGATTCAGCTTGAAGCGTAACCCTTTGAATTCCTTCCATGCATTGTATGCGCACATGAGCGCTCGGTATCAGCTGTGCAACGACGGCTTGTGATTCCATGGTAGAGGTGTGAGATGTGATTTTGGCATGCGGATGATGGGCCAGTCTAGAGGGCTTGAGGTCGGGTTTTGAGGGTAGCTTGAGCACAAAGATTTCGGTTGTATGTGTAACACCCCGAAACATTTTGAAGAACTTAAGTATAAAGCCCGGTAAAATTTGCAAAGAAAATAATATTTCATGGTGCCGGATTAGGCTTAAGTGTTTGAGGATTATAGGCGGCTCGGACTTTTTGGGCTGAACAATGCACGGGAAAGTAAAGGAAACTTTTTTTGGCGGAACTGTGCATTTCTGCGGTCCATTATGCGACCGCAAAATCACTCTGCGGATCGCATAATGGCCGCAGAGTGACGCAGTTATTTGGGTCTGTGGGAAGCATTTATGCGGTCGATGTTATGCGGTGTACTATGCGACCGCAGACTCAGGCAGATTTTTGGTCATTTTGGACACCAATTATGCGACCGATATGCGATCGCATGTGCGACCGCAGAACCTGTCCGGAGCTTCATTTTTGGGTTTTTAAAAACCCGACTCTACTTCGTTAAATACATGCTTTGGGTCATTTTTGAGCAAACAAATCTGAAGTTTTAGAGAGAAGGGAGAGTGTTTTAGAGAGAGAAAAAACCCTAGGCTAATTATTCATCAAGTCTTGCTCAAATCTTGGAAGATTAACAAGGGAAACCCACAAGTTCATCTAAGAGGTAAGGTTCCATACCCTAGTTTTCAATTTCTAATTTGGGTAGAAGATGGTTGATTAGGAGTATGATTCATGGGTATGAGAGTATTATTTATACATGCATGTACCAATAATAATTGTGGGAGGACTGTTGAACTTAAATAAGTAAGGATTGGATTGTGGAGTGAAGGAAATCTTGTAGAAGAACCTTGTGGTTAAATTTGCACACCTAGTGTTTGATAAAATGATCAAATGAGCTGAGACCATGAATATCTTCCTAATTATGGTTCAATTTTTGTTATGTCTCAAAATAGATTGGGATTGCTAGAATTTCCAAAACGTTGTAGTAATTTAAGAAAAGCTCAATTGAGGTATGTTGGCTAAACTTTCTATCTTGGAATTAAATTTCATAATGTTGCTGTGAGTTTCAAAGTATGGGTTGCATATTAAAATGTTGTGGCTTTGAATCGTATTTCAAATGAAAGCTAGTATGCCAAATTGTGTGAGAAAATCTCGATATTCTTAAGACTCTTAATTGATCATATGTGTACCTAAAGTCTTGATTGGGAATGTCTTATTGTTGATAACCTATAAAGATGGTTGGAAGTGAAATCAGTGAATTGGGAATATAAAGTGTGGCCAACGTGCCAATAGTGAAAGGTATACTTGTGGCCAATGGTGCCGATGTAATGAAATAATGTGAGAAAGATTATGAAATGAGCTTTGACTCAACTATTCCAAAATT
>AWOL01S0040246.1:0-37887 GCA_000715115.1 Nicotiana otophora
TTGTTATTGCCATTATACCGTTGTTTGGCTATTTCCGCACTACCCGGGTTCCCGATCCTAACAGAGACAATGAAAGCGTAATGCAATTTATTTTCCTGATTTTTAGTGAACTTATTTTCCTAGAATAAAAAGTATTCCAATTATTATGACCAAGAACTGCTCCAAGTGATCACTATAATGTGAACAAATTTGAGCATTAAGTCAAAATTTTAAGGCAGTTAATGGTGCCCTAAGACCTATATAAACTCTTTTGGCTGATTTGTTTACACTGTGATAACGAACACCTGAAAGGTCAGCTTTGATAACATGTAAAAACAAACAAGCTAAATATACAACTCAATTAATTTTCCCACTAAGTGGAAGTCATTGTTCTCTTCATTTCCACACTCTGTAACCATGAAAACCAATAATATGTCGTTAAAGGTTATCTTTTTTGTTATTACTTAATGTGTAGAAACGTGTAATTTAGGTGTGTATATATTTTAGGAGAAAGGGACCACAAATCTTTTTAATTCTCTCAATCTTTTAAAAGAGGTAGTACTATGTTTATTTAAAAAATTGTGCTAATAAAGAACATTCTCTCCTTTAATTCCAACTTGGTGGAAGTGGGATAAGTGGTGCACTTTCTTGGGATAAAGAATAAAACAGGAACAAACAAGAAGGTGTACTAGGAAAACTAATGGAGTTAGATACTGTCCTAGCTCGTGTACTAGTATTCTCATGTTCTTGCTTAACCATTCTTGCAAGTGAAGACAGTATCAAGGTGGGCAAATCAATTACTGGTAATCAGAAAATGGTTTCAACAGGTGGAACTTTTGCTTTAGGTTTTTTCACTCCAGTCAATTCTACATTTAGCTATTTTGGCATATGGTATAATACCATCCCTGAACAAACTGTCATTTGGGTTGCTAATAGAGAATCTCCAATCTCTCGGGAGTCTGGTGCAGTTTTTACTATTGGTGATGATGGAAATTTAGTGCTTTTTGATGAAAATGGTAAATTTATTTGGTCTTCAAATGGTTCGTCGACAACATGTTTGGCTTCAAATTGTGCTGTGGGAGCACTGTTAGATAATGGAAATCTTGTTCTCATGCATGGTGAGTCCCATATATTGTGGCAGAGCTTTGAACATCCTACGGATACATTTATGCCTGAGATGAAACTCGCTTATAATAGAACGACTAGCCAACGAACTCTGGTCAATTCGTGGACAAGTAGTGAAGATCCTCGGCCTGGAAATTTCTCTTTTGGAGTAGATCCTCAAGGACGACCACAGATTTACATTTGGAAGCAGAACAGTATTTATTATAGGTTTGACGATAGTAATGAATACTCTGGAGGGAATTTCCTAGAAATTGCATGGTATGTTTCTGTTGTTTCTGGAAATGATGGAGTATTTCTTACTTATGGTTACACCAAAAGCCCGATAACAATAATCATCGTTTTGAATCCTAGTGGATACCTTCAGGTGCTGGCATGGATTCAGTATGCTAATAAGTGGAAAGTTGAATTTCAGGCACCACAAGTTCCTTGTGAACTTTATGCGCAGTGTGGTCCATTTGGAAGCTGTGGGATCGGATCAAACGGATTATGCAGATGTTTAACTGGATTTGAACCAAGATTTTCGACAGATTGGGCAAAGGGGAAGTCCAATGGAGGTTGTGCTAGAAAATTAGCATTGGGGTGTGATGGCGGAGATGGGTTTTTGAAGCACGAGAATATGAAGTTGCCCGATCATGCTATCTCCTTCGCGAATATGAGCATTAAGGAGTGTGAAACTCAGTGCATTAGAAACTGTTCCTGCTCAGCTTATGCTTATTCAAATAGCACCTGTTTAATTTGGTTTGGAGATTTACTAGACCTTGCACATAACTACACTGCTGGCAGAGCTCTCTATGTTCGAGTTCGTGGCTCTGAGCCAGGTATTTTCTCTTCAATTTCTATCAATTATACTAGTAATAATAATTCATTACATCTTTTATCGAGAAAACTAAATTTATCTTATTTATCTACCATTTGTCTTCTGGATGCAGTTACTCATCGTGTATCTGGGAATTCAGCTCGGAGACACATAATTTTTATCGCAAGTATTGTTTCTACAATATCTGCTATCTTGGTTCTTATTAGTATTTTTGCTTTTGTCTTCAAAAGAAAGCACTTGAGAAGACAAGGTGCGTCAAGTACTTCTTAATTGTAAATTAGCACCAGTAATGATTTTAAAATTTGTATGGATCACTGATTTGCTTTACATCAGGCTGGGAGAATGGAACTTCTGCTCTCATTAAGTCTGTATCTACCTTATATTCTGTGGGAAAAAGAGATATGAAGTTGCTACAGTTCAGCCTGCAGCAAACAAGAGAGGCTACAGACAATTTCCACGAAGAAAACAAACTTGGAGAAGGTGGCTTTGGCCGTGTTTAAGGTGTTAAATTCAGCTTTAGTATTTTACTGATACTACTTTAAGTTATCTGTCCCATTTGAAACATACTGTTTCAGGGGTTTTTGGCCGAATTTGGAGATGTAGCTATCAAAAGGCTATGCAAAAGGTCATCTCAAGGACTGGAGGAGTTCATGAATGAGTTGAAGTTAATTGCAAAACTGCAGAACAAAAATCTTGTCAGCCTTTTAGGATGTTGTGTTGAAGGCGAGGAGAAAATACTAATCTATGAATATATGCCCAATTGCAGCCTGGACAAATTTCTTTTTCGTTCGTCTTCTACTCCGTTAAAGACTTCAAATGACTTTACAATCTTAATGAGATATTCATTTTTATTCCAGACACTCATCTAAAAGTTACACTCGATTGGAGTACGCGTTTCAAGATAATAGAAGGAATTGCTCAAGGAATGCTTTACCTACACAAATACTCGAGATTAAAAGTCATTCACAGGGACTTAAAGGTAAGCAACATTCTGCTTGATGAAGAGATGATCCCTAAAATATCAGACTTTGGAATGGCAAGGATTTTCGGGACTGATCAAACACAAGCCAATACAAACCGAGTGGTTGGTACATTGTAAGTAATAACCCCTTTTGACATGTGGTTTCCGAGCTTTACTAGCTTTTATGTCATTGCCTCTTGCGTATAGCTAACAAAGACCGATTTATGCAAATCTGGTGTAGTGGCTATATGTCTCCAGAATACGTAGTATATGGCCAATTCTCAGAAAAATCAGATGTATTCAGCTTTGGAGTATTGCTGTTAGAAATTCTGACTGGTGAGCGGAACTCAGACTTTTTCATGACTGAAGTTTCTGTGTCCCTCTTAAGATGGGTAAGAACACTCAGGACATTTGGAAACTTCGTCCAAGTTTGTTTTCTTTCAAATTTTTTTTTTCATTTATGGGGTAACTCATTTGATCTTTTAGGCTTGGATTAAGTGGAAAGAAGGAAGTTTGTTTGAATTGATTGATCCATCAATAAGGGAAACCTGCGATCGCGATAAGGCAACAAGGTGTATAGTGGTTGCCCTTCTTTGTGTTCAAGAGATCCCAATTGATCGGCCAACAATGTTTGACATAGTTGTCATGTTAAGCAACGAAACAATGCCCATCCCGGAACCAAAAGAACCTGCTTTTCGCAGCAGCTGGCAATCTCAGCAGTCAAATGATTTATCTATAAATGAGATGACATTTACCTTGCCAATGCCTCGATAAGAGGATTTAGTGTTCCAACTTCCTGTAGTAAGTTCTCCAAAATATCAGACTTTGAAATGGCAAGGATTTTGGATACTGATCAAACAAAGGCCAATAGTGATCATCTAACAAGGCAACAAGGTCTATTCTTGTTTCCCTTCTTTGTGTTGAAGAAATTCTAATTGATCGGCTAGCAATGTCCAACAAAGTTTTCACATTAAGCAATGATACAGTACCCATCCCAGAACCAAAAGAACCTGCTTTATCTGCAGCAGCTGGCAATCTCGGCAGTTGGATGATTTATCTATAAATAAGATGACATGTACCTTGCCGAAACCTTGATAAGAGGAAATACAGTCTGAACATCTATGTTTAGTTAATGCTTAATTTTCTGTTCTTTCAGTGTATTTAATTTGTAACTAGAATAGCACCATGAGTGAAAAAATATTAGCACCATGAGTGTGTTTTTCTCAAGTGCCCTTGTTCAGGACTACTTTTCTAACCTGTTCATGTCTTTCTTCCACCTACAATGTCATTAGCTGACTGATATTTTGTGCCTAATGGGGATATTCATTTGATTCTATGGGTACCTTTAAAATATATTGAGAGAGAGAGGCACTATATGAACTTATGGTTGCCAAAATAAGAGGAAAAGCCCAAAATCATACATGATCTTTGGCTTTAGACTCAAAGTCATACATATTCTTTCAAATGGATCACTAATAGTATATTTACTTTAACAAAGTGGTGCACTTTTAGTCATAACATTGAGAAAAAGTCCAAAAACATATATTATCTTTAGCTTTAGTCATACATATTCTTCCACATGGAGCACTAATAGTCCATTTACTTTAACAAAGTGGTGCACTTTTACTCATAACACTAAACACATTTTAATTTTTAACAGAAATCTAAGATCTGACAAAATATATGTTCCCTTTATTTTCTTGTTTACCGAAAGAAATAAAGATGACAGATTTATCTAGATAGCAAATAATAAATATATATAGAATTTATTTACTATTTATCTATTTACTATACGTAAAATATATATTTTACTAAGAAATGTTAAACACCGTTAATTTTTATTTGCAATGATTTTTATCTAGATAACCTCAAATGTTATATAGTCGATGCCGGAATAGAGCAAAAAGATAATAATAACTAGAAATGATAGTTTATAGCTTTGGGATGCGTGTTACAATGTGTTTTACAAATAATCATACCCCCTTTATATAGTAGGGGAGTCCTACTTTAGATACAACTCTATATAAGGTAAAAAATCTCATGATTTGCTAATTAAGCGGTTTCATTGATACGTGCCGAGATTTCTGCCGTGATGCGCGACCGGTTACGGATATTTTGGCCTTCCGTTATTTTGGTTTGATGATGTTCTCTCGAGCTAAGTCGGAGTCGGAGTCGGAGTCAGTTCCGGGGTCACTGATTCGGTAATCTTTGAAGGCGCATGTTCTAACCTCATACCTAGGTTCGATGGAATTCAGGGTCGATCCTCAACCCATTATATTTTACCCCCGGTCTGCCATGCAATATGCGAGCTCGGTTTCTACCGTATACAGATAGTCCCCTTATTTTTTGAAGATTAAATGATGAGAAAAGATATGAGCCTCAGATTCTCACTATGCGAGTTTTTGATTCCCACTCAGACAAATGACGACAAATTCATGACGTAAGTGATAAGAATAGTTGAAACATCCTGTCGATACAGTCTTCAGGGCATTAAATGTGTGTCAGTTAACGGTCTGCCACTTCAGGATATGAACCGCCATTAGAGAAAACTATAAATACCCTTTTCATCCATTCATTAGAACTTTTACATTCAAACATTTGCACATGTGTTTTTAAGAAAACTTCATCACTCTCATCTTCATACTTCTTCCCTTCTGGTTTTCTGAAAGCTTTCATAAGTTATCTGTTAATTACGCTTCCTCTTTCATCAACACCTTCTTTTCTCCTCTATTCAGAAGCAATGGCAAAGACTTCAAAATTCGTTCCTAAAAAAGAACACCCTTCTTCCTCGAGACCGACTGAAAACGTTTCGTTTATTGCCACTGAGGAGCCGACACCAGAACCCCCTCTAAATGTGTTCATCTCTGTAAGGTACCCAACCAGAGCCGATTTCAAGGTTGAGAAAACCTCCTCTGTACCGGGTCGGTGCGAGCCAGTCTCGAGATACATATGTTCGATCTCTAACAGTATCCTCGAGAAAGTCAAGGATGACTGCAACTGGGTTGATAAGCTCGTAGTGGTCCCGACCCCCGAGGAATCGATCACCACCCACATGGAGGGTTGTTAAGTGTTTACACTTACCCCTTCATGTTGGGTCCTTTAGATTAAAGTATTATAGCCTTTTGCAAAAGGTACGAGGTGACTCTCGGGCAGATTCATCCTTCGTTTTGGAGGAGTGTAATTCTTCTTCGCTTCTTCGTGAGCAAACTCGAGGGATGTCCCTTTACCATCGATCACCTTATGCGCCTGTATAGTCCCTGACTCTATCGAGGGGGGCTAATAAAACTTGTCTGTCAGGCCAGCAAGGCCCCATTCTTGAGCATCGATGAGGATCGGGACCGAGGTTGGTTGGGCCGATTCGTTCGAGTGAAGATCTCGAACTTAATCCCGGCCGAGGACATGCCATTTTCAGAGAAATGGAACATGAAGCGTAAGTATAACTTTGCCTTTAATGTTCTGTTCATTATTTTTCTTTTGCCCTTATTCTCATTGACTGCCTGTGATGCAGTTGTTACTCGAATGCCGGATGCAGTACCTCGACTCAAGGAGTGGGTCAAGGGCATTTTGTCGCCAAAACCCTACTCTGAGTGCGCGTGGCGTGAAATTTCAAAGGGCCGGTGGGAGGCCCGTTCACATGATAAGATTTTTTCTTCAAGTTACATTCGATCTTATTTTTACGCCGTCGATTTCTAACTTGTTTCACTTTCCCTTTGCAGGTTTATCAAAAGATGTTGAGATGAGGCCTCCGCTTGGTGATGACGACACATTCACCGAGCCCCCTACTCCGAAGCCGGATAAATAGAAGAAAAGCTCTGAGTTCTTCGAGCCCCGAAAAGAAGAAACCGAGGAGGCGACTGGTGCGAAAATCTAAAGAAAATACCAGCTCCCGAGAAATCCCATCGGACTCGCTCCATCAGTTGAGGGATGAGTCCAAGAAGAAGAAGAAGACTCTGAATTGATGACCCGCATGAGGAGTGGTACCGAGCTGCCTCAAACTAGGGAGGCCGATGGAGAAGCAGTGGCCGAGGCCTTCGAACTTGAGAGGGTCGAGCCCATTTTGCCCCGAGCTAAGGAGGTCGACAGAGAGACCGTGGCCGGTGCTTCTCGCACAGAAGATAACGTACTGAAGGACATACTTGGGGTGATAGATCCTTCTGTGTCACCATCATTCACCGACTCGATGATAAACGAGTACCAGATGCTAAAAGGGCGCCCAAGCGAGTGGCCTCAAGGGGCAACCGATTCCTTCAGCAACTTCTTCGATGGTATGGATTCTACCGCCTCGGAGGATGTCATCGAGTTATATAACTTATCGGTGCCAAAAAAGATGCCATTTTCGGGAGTCAGTGGATCTTCTTCGAGTCCGATATTAGTAGACCGGTTCCCAGCCCCGAGCACAGATCCTGACGGGAAGCGATCAATCATCATATCTGTACTGGAGGATGCTCGGGCTCTCTCTGCCCCCGCAGGGATTATCAGCTATCTCCGATGCTTGGTGACCGAAGAGGATCGGGCTAAATGGATGAGGTAGAGTCCTATTGTCTTTTCAAGAGGCTCAACAGACATTGAATCGGGTAACTTCGAAAGCCTTTTTGGTATGTACTTATATTAAATTGTGAACAATCATAACATTCTTCTTTGTGTTCACCACGAAATGTTTGTTCGATATCGGGAAGAGTTAAACCAACACGAGGCCGAGATTTGGGAGCTTACTAAGAAGAGGGATACTTACAAGCTCCTTAGTGAGAAGTTCCAGGCCGAGTTAGAAGCGGCTCGGAAGGAGCATGCCAACTTGGTCGAGTAGGTAAGATGAGTATTTGAACTTAGTGACGACGATTCAGACACAGTGGCTAATGACTCGAACCTGCAGGTTCAAAAAAGGACTTGACCTGATCGAGCATCTCCAGGCGGAAGTGGACACGGTGAAAGCCGAGGCCAAAGAATGGAAGAAAAATATGGACCGCCTTGCCTCGAAAAAAGGAAACTGCCCGAGAACAACTGGCTTTGACTGAGGTCCAGCTCCGGGCTGTAAAAGAAAAGGCCTTGGTACAGGCCAAAAAGATCGATGAGCTCTAGTCTCAACTGATCTCGGTGGTCTCTGACCAAGAAAATCTAGCCAAGGAACTTGAGGTGGCCAAGTCGGAGATTGCTGTGGTTAAGGTCGAGACTGATGAGTGGGTGGACCAGCATTAGGCCGATGCCGAGGCGGCTCAGGACCAAGTGAGAAACTTGGTGGAGCATATGAAGTGGCAATCCCGAAGGGAGGCCCTCGAAGGAGTTGGAGCTCAGGGTTTTGACCTGCTGGCTGAGATCAAGAAAGCCAAGGTATCCAAAGCCCAAGCCAGGATGCTGGCTTACCCCGAGGAGGAAGATTCTGAGGGGTCTAAAGATTCGGGCGAGCTCGAAGATAGCGAAGACCCCGAAGGTGATGACGCGGCCTCCGGCGGAGACTAGGCCACTTAGGCCTTTTTAGATTTGTATTTTTGTTGAGGCCATTTTTGGCCCTTGTAAAAAATTTCATCGGGCAGTTCGGCCCTTATAAAAGAAATTTTTTATTATGAATATAAGGCTTTTTCCCTTCAATAGTTTTCAAATTTTCTCTTTGCTTTGTTTATTTTTTGCAAAGATCTACATGCCTTGGCATAAAACAATTGTTTGTTTTAGAAACTCGAAGAAACCTTGCCTTCAACTATTTCATTTTAAGGCATCGTGGGGGTTTGGTGTGACCGAAAGTTTTCTTTCCCCCAAGTACTTAGACCTTTAGTCAAAATCTATCGAGGATAGCCTTTGGAACCGGTTAAGAAAATTTTAAGGCCTTGTTATTTTTATGAAGGACTTCGCAGTCCCCAAGTGAGAGAGTGGTTATTCGAACTCAGGTTAAGGTGGCCCTTGGGCTCGTTTCCTTTAGGGGATCGGAACCAGGGAATTCCTTAAAAAATGCAAAGGAATTTGTTTTTATAAAATACAAGATGTTTGCAAGGCAGAGACTTCTCTTTATTCTTGGGCATAATAGTAACGTATGCGTACATGCTTTGTGTCAGGGTTCGAGAAGTCTATGTGGGCACGATTCATTTGACCGTTTGGCCCTTACATTGAATCCTATCAATCGAGACCCTTTAATCCTGAAGTCTCTTTCCATGCTAAAGTCGATATCGGAGGGTAATGTTCCTTAGTGTTCAAGGTTGATCGAAGAGAGACCTCGAATACTGTTTTGATCACCGGAATCGATTTGCTGCCGGCCTTCGATTCTAATTTAGCACGTTTTACTTGCTGCCTCGTTAAAAACCTTGCCGAAAAACCCATTTGGGACAAAATCGGTTCAAGAGAAAAAGAGTGCAACGCGTGCTTTCAGACCTAAAATCTCGTACTTTTACTTGTCGATCACCTGCAATAGCTAGTCCTAAATATAAGTAAAAATAAATGGATGGGGTCGTACCTTAGCAGTAATATCGTTTCAGGTGAGCTACATTCCAGTTGTTCGGTAGTTACTCACCGTTCATTGTTCTGAGATTGTAGGATCCTTTTCTGGTGATCTCGATAATTTGGTACGGTCCTTCCCAATTCGGCCTCAATTTCCTTTCACTCAGGTTTCGTGTGCTTAGTGTGACCTTTCTTAGTACCAAGTCCCCGGTATTGAAGTGTCGAAGGTTGGCCCTTCGATTATAATATCTTTCGATTCGCTGTTTTTAGGCTGCCAACCAGATAAGGGCGGCCTCGCGCCTTTCATCTAATAGCTCTAGGTTCCTACTCATAGCTTCGTCGTTCGATTCCTTTGTCGCATATCAGAATCTAATACTCAGTTCCCCAACCTTGACCGGTATCAAAGCTTCGGCGCCATAAACCAAAGAAAACGAGGTAGCCCCGATACTGGACTTCGAGGTTGTATGGTATGCCCATAGGACTTCGGGTAATATTTCTCCCCATCTTCCTTTGGCGTCGGCTAACCTCTCTTTAAGGTTTTAGAGTATGGTTTTGTTGGTAGATTCATCTTGTCCATTCCCAATAGGATGATAGGGTGTCGACATGATCCTTTTGACCTTGGGATCTTCGAGGAATTTGGTTACTTTGCATCCGATGAATTGTTTCCCATTATCGCATACGATCTCGGCTGGCATTCCGAATCAGCATATAATGTGATCCCAAATGAAATCGATGACTTCCTTTTCCCTGACCTTTTTATATGCCTCGACTTCCACCCACTTCGAAAAATAATCAGTCATAAACAATATAAATTGAGCCTTACCTGGTGCCCACGGAAGGGGGTCAACGATGTCCATTCCCCACTTCATGAATGACCATGGTGATAAAATTGAGTGGAGCAGCTCCCTGGGTTGATGGATCATCGGAGCGTGTCTTTGGCATTCATCATATTTTCAAACAAACTCATTTGCTTCTTTTTACATGTCGATCCAATAATAACCGGCTCTGATTATTTTTCGAACCAGCGATTCGGCGCCCAAATGATTTCCACAGGTACCTTTGTGGATTTCCCTCAAAACATACTCAGTATCGCCTGGCCCTAGACATATTACAAGTGGGCCATCAAATGTTCTTCTGAATAAGGTTCCATCTTCGGACAGGCTAAATCGGGCCGCCTTTGTATACAGTGCCCTCGACTCTTTTGGATCCGAGGGAAGTTTACCAGATTTGATATATTCTACATACTTATTCCTCCAGTCCCTTAGTTAGGCTCGTCGAGTTGATATCGGTGTGGCCTTCTTCCACCACTGATCTCATACGTTGTACGACTTCTCCCGAATTGAACTCGTCGTCTTCGACCGATGACCCCAAGTTAGCGAGGGCATCGGCCTCGTTGTTTTGATCGTGAGGTACTTGTTGCAAAGTCCATTCTTTGAACTAATGTAATGTCACCTGTAATTTGTCCAAGTATCTTTGTATTCGTTCCTCTCTGACCTCGAATGTTCCATTGACTTGGTTTACCACAAGGAGAGAGTCGCACTTAGCTTCGATCACTTCTGCCCTAAGCTCTTGGCTAGTTCAAGGCCTGCAATCATGGCCTCATATTCGGCCTCGTTGTTAGTTAATTTCACAGTCTTAATAGATTGTCTAATTATATTACCCGTTGGTGGCTTTAATACGATGCCAAGTCCAGACCCTTTTGCGTTTGAGGAGCCGTCCGTGAAGAGGGTCCAAATTCCCGAGGAAGTTCCTAAGTTAATCAACAACTCTCTTTCGACCTGGGGTATTAGGGCCGGTGTAAAGTCGGCCACAAAGTCGTCCAAAATTTGAGACTTAATCGCGGTTCGAGGTCGATACTCAATATCGTACCCACTTATTTCTATGGCCCATTTGGCCAGTCAGCCCGAGATTTCGGGCTTATGCATAACGTTCCTCAATGGATAAGTAGTTACGACACATATGGGATGATATTAGAAGTACGGTTTTAGCTTCCTAGAGGCGCTTAACAAAGCGAGCACCAGTTTTTCCAGGTGAGGGTACAAGCCTCACCTAAGGTTCTACTAACATAGGAAATTGGAAATTGTGTACCTTGCTCTTCCCGAACTAGGACTCCACTTACCGCTATCTCCGAGACCGCCAAGTACAAGTACAATTATTCGTCCGCCTTTGGTGTGTAAATCAGGGGCGGGCTCGATACATACCTTTTGAGTTCCTCCAAAGCTTGCTAGCATTCCGGGGTCCACAAAAAGTTGTTCTTCTTCTCCAACAGTGCGGAGAATTGGTGGCTTTTGTCGGATGACCTCCAAATAAATCGCCCCAGGGCGGCTATTTGCCCGGTTAACCTTTGCACGACCTTTATGTTGTCCACGGCCGTGATATCTTTGATGGCTTTGATCTTATCAGGATTGATCTCGATTCTCCGATTGGATACCATAAATCTGAGGAACTTACTCGACCCTACTCCAAACACACATATTTTTGGGTTGAGCTTCATGTTGTACTGCTTCAGTATACTGAATGTGTTCCTGCAAATGTCTTAAATGGTCCTCTGCTCGCAGGGACCTAACTAACATGTCGTCAATGTAAACCTCCATTGATTTTTCTATTTTTTTCTCGAACATCCGATTTACTAAGCATTGGTATGTGGCACCAGCATTTCTTAATCCAAATAGTATTACGTTATAATAGTACGCGCCATACTTAGTAATGAAGGAAGTTTTTTCCTGATCACCCGGGTCCATTCGTATTTGGTTGTACCCGAAATAGGCATCGAGAAAACTGAGGGTCTCGTGGTCGGCCGCAGCATCGATCATACGATAGATGTTGCGCAAAGGAAAAGAGTCTTTGGGGCATGCTTTATTCAAATCTTTATAGTCTACACACATCCTTGATGAAAGCATGCTTGATCTCATACTGGGTCTCCTCTTTTGTTTAACCGGATGAAACTTCAGGTCCGGGCTCAACTTGTGAGTGGTTATCTCCGTGGGATACCTGTCATATTGAGGTGGGACCAAGCGAAACAGTTTTCATTAGTTATAAGAAATTGAATGAGATTTTCCCTGAGCTCGGAGCTTAGCCCCGTGCCTAGGTATACCTTTCGATCGGGCAAGTTTTCTCGCAATATGACTTGTTCCAGTTCTTCGAAAAGCTGGAATTCGAATTAGAACAGAAAAGAAATTGAAATGATGATTAAAAAAATAAAAAGAGGAGACAGCATAACCCACAAAAAAGGAATTGTGTATAGAGAGGAAGTCGCAGATAAGAAATAAAAAAGGACGCTGAAGGAGGAGCTAGCTTTAGTAGAAGTAGGGGTGGGAGATTCAATTAATCGAAATCTTGAAGGTGAAATTTCACTTCTACCTCAGAGGTAGATTAATAGCTTTTTCTTTCCTCATCCCATTTTTTCTCTTTGATCCCACGCTCTTATCTTCCATTCGTTCTCTGATCGCCTCAGCTGCTCTCCTAGTTATCATTTCTATGACTCTCTTTTTCCCATTCATCCCTTTCTACTTCAACATCAACTTCGTTACCTAACTAATTGATCTTCGCCCATCTTTGGCTATCTGTTAGGAGGATTATGTTGGACCTATGCGATCTCGTTACAAAGTTCTCATTTTTTACGGAGATTTCTGGTGAAAACTTCAATCTTGAAGCATGGGCAGGCGAACAGAATGTCCGAGGAAGGAGAACTAGCTAAGATTCTTCACAAGCGAAGGAACTGCAGCCTAACCATCTGTGAGATCGAAGACTTCGAGAGGCTCCCCAGTCCCCTTTCAGCCTTTTCTTACTTATTTTTTATGATGAGCCTTCCCGCACTTTCCTGCGCAAGCATTTGTTCTCCTAAGATCCAGGTCGTCGATTTAGTGGCATCGAAATCATCGGGGACTATAAAAGATTCGGGAATCCCATAATCATCATCCTCGACTTCCCCTTGTTTGTCTGAATCTGCCGAAGATTGTATCAGTGATTGCTATTTTGCCCCGTTTTTACCACCTGGTTTGGACCCTTCGATGTTGAAACTATAGATGCCGGTGTCACTTCTTTAACCGTGAATATTTATTTTGTAGCTGGTTGTTCCCCGTAGACTGTTTTAACTCCGTCGAGTGTTGGGAATTTCAATGCTTGGTGCAGCGTCGAAAGGCACCTCCCTCATGTTGTGGATCCATGGCCTTCCCAATAGAGCGTTGTATCTCATGTCCCCTTCGATCACATAAAATTTTGTCTCTTGGATGGTCCCGGCGGTGTTTACTGGTAATGTTATTTCGCCTTTAGTGGTATCACAAGACATGTTTAATCCGTTTAGAACTTGAACTGCAGGCACGACTTGGTCTTGCAAACCGAGCTTTTCCACGACCCTTAATCGAATGATGTTGGCTGAGCTACCTGGATCAATTAACACATGTTTAACCCAAATTTTATGTATGAGTATAAATATTACCAGTGCATCATTATGGGGTTGCACGATCCCTTCCGCATCTTCATCATTGAAAGATAAAGTTCCTTCCGATATGTAGTCCCGAGTTCGTTTCTCCCTAGTGATGGATACTTTGGTGCGTTTCAACATCGGCCCCTATGGGATATCAACTCCTCCGATAATCATGTTAATGATGTGTTGAGGTTCTTCTTGTTATGCCTATTTGTTAGAATCCCCGTTCCTGAAATGATTCTTGGCTTAGTCGCTCAAGAACTCCCGAAGGTGCCCATTGTTGAATAGACGAGCTACTTCCTCTCTCAGCTGTCGACAATCCTCCGTTCTGTGACCATGAGTGCCATGATATTTGCACATGTGGTTAGGATCCCTTTGGGTTGGATCGAACTGTAGGGGTCGAGGCTATTTGGTATCTTTGATGCGCTCGATAGCCGATACAATGGCGGCAACATCGACATTAAAGTTGTATTCCGATAGCCTTGATACATCTTTAGACCTGTCAAGGCCTTTTTTGGTCATAACTCCCCGGCTGCTTTGACCTCGGTCGTTCCTCCTTTCGTTTCCCATGGGGTTTCTCCTGGACCCGCTGCTTCTCTGATCTCCGTTATATGGTTGATACCTATCCCTATTTGGCCTCAGTTCACGATCGATCGATCTCTTGACTCTGTCGAAGGTTTTGACCGGATAAACAGACCCCGAAGGGGCCCCGAGTTGATCATCTTCAACTCTGATTTTTAACTGATACCGGTTTATGCACGTCGGCCCATGTAATAACTGGATATTCTATTAAGTTCTGCTTCAGCTGGTGTGAAGCCACCGAGCTTTAAATATTAAGTCCCTGAGTAAAAGCTTGAACAACCCAATCATCAGCGACTGGTGGTAGATCTATTCGTTCCATTTCAAACCGGGACACGAACTCCCTGAGCATCTCGTTATCCTTTTGTTTGACTTTGAAAAGGTCTGATTTCCTAGTCTCGACCTTGATGGCACCTGCGTATGCTTTTACGAAAGAACCTGCAAGCATAGCAAATGAGTCAATAGAATTAGGAGGTAAGTTGTGATACCATATCATAACTCCGTTTGATAGCGTTTCCCCAAATCTTTTCAACAAAACAGACTCGATCTCCTCGTCCTCCAGGTCGTTCCCTTTGATAACACATGTATAAGAGGTTACATGCTCGTTAGGGTTGGTCATTCTGTTGTACTTAGATATTTTGGGCATACAGAACTTCTTGGGGATTGGCTTCGAAGCAGCACTCGGAGGAAAGGGTTTTTGTACGAACTTTCTTTAATCCAGGCCCTTCAATATTGGAGGTGCTCCTGGGATTTGGTCTACCCTATAATTGTAAGTTTTCACCTTTTTGTCGTTAGCCTTGATCTTCTTCTCTCCTGATTCTATCCGTCTTGTTAGCTCCTTAAGCATCTTTATAATTTCAGAGCTAGCCCCCGATTCATGTTTGTTTGACCTTTCTACGACTGATTCATCCCTGCGGGTGACTTCCCGGGGAGGATCGGGCTCAGCCCTGCTTGATGCACGGTTTTGGTTCTGTAACTGGGCTATCGCCGCCTGTTGAGCCTGCAACATTTCGAAGATCATTCGTAGTTTGATCCCGTCTCCTTCAACATTTTGTGTGTTCCGAGTTGCCGATCGGGCTCCACCACGAACGCTATTTTTGGGGTCGGAAGGCAAATTCGCATCGATAGCCACATGCGAATTAGCGTCAATCGGATCTGCGATAGGAATTCCATCGGGATCAGCAGGCGGTATCTCGTTACCGGGCGCTATGTTGTTATTTTCACCTTGGTGACCGGACTCGTTGTCAACATGGAGAGGTGCTGATTTAGAGTTTGTCATTTTTGTATTTTAGCCTGGAATCAAAGACACTTCAAAGAGCAAGTGTAAAGCAATGTGTGTTATGGTGATTTGTATCAAATAACCACTATTATCCTTAGCCCCATAGTGGGCGCCAAACTGTTTACCCTAAAAAATGGAAAATAATTGAATTTATATGCGATTTTAAGGATACTGATCTAACTTAATACAGAATGAAAAAATAGATTAAGATTGAAATTAATGATAAGAAAATTAAATGCAAACCACACAAGTTGAACAATATTGGCCTTGAAGGTTGATCACCCTCGAGTCAAAAATGCTACAGTCGATGCCGAAATAGAGCAATGAGATAATAATAACTATAAATGATAGTTTATAGCTTTGGAATGCGTGTTACAATGTGTTTTATAAATAATCAGACCCCCTTTATATAGTAAGGGAGTCCTACTTTAGGTACAACCCTATATAAGATAAAAATTCTCATGATTTTCTAATTAAGCGGTTTCATTGATACGTGCCGAGATTTCCTCCGTGATGCGTGACCGATTACGGATATTTTGGCCTTCCGTTATTTTAGTTCGATGATGTTCTCTCGAGCTAATTCGGATCAGAGTTAGTTCCGAGGTCACTGACTCAGTAATCTTTGAAGGCGCATGTTCTAACCTCGTACCTAGGTTCGATGGAATCTAGGGTCGATCTTCAACCCATTATTTTTCACCCCTGGTCTGTCATGCAATAGGAGAGCTCGGTTTCTACCGTATACAACTTTTTTTTGTGTTAACGTAGATTAATGAGTGTAAAGGATACTTTAGTTTCACTGAAAGTGCAGAAATAGAAAAAAGATACACATCACACACACACACATATATATATATATATATATATATAGGGATGATATAGAGATAAAGTACCTAAATTAAGTTCGAGATGAATAAGGATTCTGCGTAAAACTATAAGAAATAATCGTCATGAAGAATGTTCTCCAATTTGTGCTGAATTAATACTGATACAAGATTCTTAAAAGCTTAGTTGTTATCAGCATAATAACTGTGTTAGGGATATAGTAGATATGCCCTAAATCCAGTCTCATATTTGATGATTTGAACATACTTTTGTGAGCGTTATTTGATATAAAATATATATGGTATTTGATATTCTTTTATTATTGTTATTAATTGCTTGATTAATTTGATAAGATCCTTGATTAAATTTTGAGACTTGACATTGTGATGGAGATCATGATAATGAGTGAAGTTTCTTATAATTTAATCTAAATTTGTTCTTGATCGTAGGATTAGTAATTTGGACATTAGTAATCCAGTTAGATCAATATTTATGTGATTGTCTTTATGGGATAAAAATTAGTTGATCTCATTAACCAAATCACTTAGATAGATGATGCATATAGCGATATGATCATTGAACTGACTCATTGGATAATTCCTAATGGTTAGAATTACCACAAACTGTCAACAGGATATTCTCTTGAAGAATGTGATATAAGAATTTTCTTTGACCTGAGATCGTCATAGTAATTGACAAGTTATTTATTGTGATTTGATACTAGACACATATGGTACTAGGACGATAGTTGAAAGGATATTGGGTATGATTAAATACTTGTAGAATTAGTGATTGGTCAAGATGGAATCTGTCAACTTTTGGTAATGAGTTTAAGCTCTATATTGTCATGAATTATAAATGACCAAATTAAGACCTTGGCCGGGGCAATTGAATGAAAGAAGAAAAGAGTTTCTTAGGTCATTCAATGGTCGATTATATTTGACATGAACACAAAGTTGGTCGCCTATTAGGATTTGACAGTTAAACCATATCCTAGGGTGACTCAGAGTTATAAGGACAGAAGGAATTACTACATTATTCTTCTACTGATTCTTGAGAGTAAATTGTATACTTCATTATATCCGGTCGTTAAGGAGTATTGCTAGATGCCATCCTTGATTAGTATATTGATGTGATCAATTTACTAACGGCTTAGTATTGAACCTATGGGGTCGCACACTAACGAGTGTTCTCATCTTTGCTAAAGTATTAATTACTTTATTATTTGATAATTAAATTAAAGAATTTAATTAGTCAAATAAATTTAAATTATTAGTCCAAATAAAATATTATTATATTCTTTGCTAGCACAGATGATATAATCAATATTGTGAACGAATTGAAGTTTTTTATTTGCAATAGAAAATTAAATTATCTCTTGGTTGAAATATATATATGATATATATAATTAATATTTATTTGTACAATGTATGCATATAATATATTAATGAAAACTTATTTGGTAAATCCAATATAGAATTGGATCGACACAAAAGTCCAATTGGAGGTAAGACTAATTCAAACCCATTACGAATGGGATTGATATTATATAAAATATTAATATAAAAGTTTATAACTAGAATCCAAATTAGAATTGGATATGCAGAGTCGATAAAGCTTTCTCGGCATGAAGTCACGTTACCAAGGAATGGGAATTTTGATTTTTCCATATACAAAATTCCATGGAGTTTATTTTGGAATAAACTTTTACCTTAAGTAAATCATTACCTCAACCAAATAGAAAAAGAATTTATAGGTTATGTTATATAAAGGGTGATGGAGAAAATTTACCGCATTATGTCTTCAGAAGAAAACCCACTTTGTGAAAGTGAAAGTGCAATGCAAAGCCAAGAAAGAAAATATAATTACAAGAAAAGAATTTCTTTATCTTCTACCTTTGAGTTGAGATTCTTGAGAAAACTTTCAGCTCAATATTTTGTTCAATTTATTCACCGATTTCATTGATCAAAGAGTTGATAGTAAGGTTCGGTCTCACTGTGAATACACATAGAGTCTTCGCACTATCGAAATTATTTTAAAACGAGACTCTCTTCACCAAGTACGTTTTAGATCCGATCTTTGACATGTAAATAAATTTTAAACACGAAAAGTTCTGCTTAGGATTGTTATTGTCTTCCGCTGCATGTTACGAACATCTATATGCAATCCTACAGTGGTATCAGTATATGATGCTGAATGTTTTCACTGTAAGAAGAAAGGACATTGGAAGAGAAACTGCAAAGAGTATCTTGCAACTCTAAAGGATAAGAAACAAGGTGAGACATTAATGAAAAATATTTTCAAGGTTTCTTTAGCTACTACTAATTCTTCACTATGGGTATTAGATACTGGAAGTGGTTATAACATCTGCAATTTGTTGCAAGGGATCAAGATAAGTAGGAGGCTAAAGAAATGAGAAGTTAATCTAGAAGTTGGAAATGGTGCAAAAATTGCAGCCATAGCTGTAGGATCAATTTCTTTAATAATGCCTTCGGGCAAAATACTTATGCTGGATGATTGTTATTATGTTCCTAAATTTATTTCGAATATAATTTCAGCTTCTATGTTGGACAAGCGTGGGTTTTACATTAACATAGGCAATGAAATTTGCTCTATTTATTATGGTGATGATTTATATATAAATGACTATCTCCAACATGATGTTTATGTCTTACCTAATGTGAATGCAAATTCGATTATGCATGTTTCTAATCTTAAGAGGAAAAGAGATGATCAAGTAAATCATACATACATTTGGCATTGTAGGCTTGGTCATATTGGAGAGAAAAGAATTAACAAGTTGTATAAGGAAGGGTACCTTGACAAGTATGATTTTGAATCATATCCAACTTATGAATCTTGTCTCAAAGGAAAAATGACCAAATCTCCATTTATTGAAAGTGGAGAAAGAGCTTCTGAATTATTGGGACTAATTCATACAGATGTTTGTGGGCCCATGAAAATTCAAGCTAGAGGTGGATATTATTACTTCATCACCTTCACTGATGATATATCTAGATATGGATTTGTGTATCTTATGAAACACAAATCTGAATCTTTTGAAATGTTCACAAGGTTCCGTAGTGAAGTTGAGAAATAGACTAGCAAAAGTATCAAAGTACTAAGGTCTGATAGAGGTGGACAATATCTTAGTGAAGATTTTACTAGGTATCTCAAATAGAATGGGATTCTCTCACACTGGACACCTCCAGGAACACCACAATACAATGGTGTGTCTGAAAGGAGAAATCAAATCTTATTAGATATGGTGAGATCTATGATGGGGTTCACTGATCTTCCAATAAATTTATGGGGATATTCTTTGGAAGCAACAACATACTTACTTAATAAAGTTTCCACTAAGTCAGTCTCCACAATAACATATGAGATATGGAAAGGACGTAAGCCTAACCTTAAACATATTAAAGTTTGGGGTTATCCAGCTTATGTTAAAAGACTGCAGTCTGATAAACATGACTCAAGATCTGATAAGTATAGGTTCATTGGATATCCCAAAGAAACAACGGGATATTATTTCTATCACCCTTCTGACCATAAAGTGTTTGTAGCTAGAGGAGCAACCTTTTTGGAAAGGGAATTTATTTTGGAAGGAAATTATAGTGGAGAAATAGAACTTGATGAAGTTCAAGAAACTAATGAATCAACACAAAATCAAGATCATGAGACATAAGTTGAAGAACCTTTATTGGACGTTTTGAAGTTGACAAGGAAGTTGTCATCTTCAACGATTGAAGTTCAAGAACTAAATGTAGTTCAAGACCAAGTTAATGAACCAGTTCAAATCCAAATTGAACCACAACCATATCCAACACAGATAATCTTCATAAAAGAAGTTTAATATATTTTGATTATGTCAGCGTTATGATACTGCTTTATAAAATCAGAACTTCACATATTTTTAAAAATTTAATTGTGCATGTGAAGTCTTATGTTTATAGATAAAATATTACGATGGATATAAACTCTAGTGGCTTTCTGTTTGATTTGTCGATTTCAGTTTTGGATGGTGAAAGTTAAATCCCTAATTATTGATTGTGAATTCATTGATTTTATCCACTAAATTCATCTCTGTTTTTCACTCTTAAAAGTAGCATGAGAATTCTTACGCCTCCGCTTCAGATTATTTGATGTTAAAATAATAAAAGTATATTGAAGATAGAAAACGGCAGCTTTGGGGTTTTGATAAAAAACACCATGATAATTGGATTATGACCCACCAAATATAAAATATAAGAGGTAATAATAATTGGATTATGGCCCACCAAATATAAAATATAAGAGGAAATAATGAGATACTTTATGTTTGGGCAATTTATCTAATCCTTGCCTTTTAGCAATTGTTTGATATAAAGTTTGGCTCATTATTGTTTCTCTTTGAGACGTAGAAGTCAATATTTAAGTAATATGGTGTGGACTATTGGTTGATAAAGCCATTCATTGCTTATTTTATGTATGTGATTATTGATTATATAGTTTGCTAATCACCAAGGTGATCAAACTAGGTTATTTAAAGTATTCACATACACAAGATCTTCTGATATTTATTTTATGTGTGTATTTATGTTCATATAGTTTGTTAGTCGTCAAAGTGACCGAACTAGTATGTTTATGAAATATGCATATATAAAATTATAGTTTATCCATGAAATTAATGAAATGCCTATAATAATAAAAAACAAAAAAATTCATGGATAAATTAATTTTTACTATTGCTAGAACTTAAGGATTTACCCAAAGATGGATCAATTATTCTATGAATAGTGAATGATAAGGTAAATTAATATTCTTAGTCAAATATATATTGTATGTCCAAAGATGTCATATATGTTTGGTTAAAAATATTTAATTGCCTATTAATGACTAAATGACATTTAAATTATGATAGTGTGTCATGGTATTTACCGAAAGGAGAATTGCAATATGCTTAACTGTTTTGTTGAATCCATATTGATTTGTGAGCATGTATTATCTATTTTGCAGTTATTCCTTTTCATTCGCTTGCTTCGTCTGTTACTGTGTTCAACGGATTGAACTTCTCTAAATAGCATGAACAAGCCTATTTTCACTTAGGTGTGATGGATCTTGACTTAGCTCTGCTGAATGATAAGCCCGTTGCCATTACTGATTCGAGCAGTGCGGATGAGAAGTCTTTCCATAAAATATGGGAACGCTCTAACAGGCTAAGCCTTATGTTTATGCGAATGAATATTGCTAACAATATTAAGAGTAGTATTCCACAAACAGAAAGTGCCAGGGAATACCTGAAGTTTGTGGAAGAACGTTTTCGTTCTGCAGATAAGTCTCTTGCTGGTACACTAATGGTTGAACTCACGACCATAAAGTTTGATGGGTCGCGTAATATACAAAACCATATCATCGAGATGACTAACATTGCAGCAAGACTTCAGACCTTGGGGATGAAAGTGGATGATTCCTTCTTGGTTTAGTTTATTCTAAACTCGTTGCCTCCTAAGTATGGACCATTTCAAATTAACTATAACATTATTAAGGATACGTGGAATGTTAGTGAATTGTCTAGTATGCTTACTCTGGAGGAGTCAAGACTTAAGAAACAAGGGAGTCATTCAATCAACCCCATGGTCAAGGAGCTGGTAAAGGACTTAAAGTGAAGCCCAACAAGTTCAAAAAGAAGAAAGCACCTGCCAAAGCTCCACAGGATGCTAAGAAGGAACATAAGGCAGATACATGTCATTTTTGTAACAAGGAAGGACACTATCAGAAAGATTGCCTGAAACGTAAAGCTTGGTTCGAAAAGAAAGGTACAATTAGTGCTTTTGTATGTTTCGAATCAAATTTAATAGAAGTTCCTAATAATACTTGGTGGCTTGATTCTGGTGCAACTGCTCATGTATCTACTATGTTGCAGGGATTCCTTACGATCCAAACTATAAATCCAAATAAGAATTTCTTGTTCATGGAAAATCGTATGAAGGCTCCAATTGAAGGCATAGGGACTTATCGTTTGATCATGGAGACTGGACGTCACCTTGATCTAATACAGACTCTTTATGTACCTTCAGTTTCTAGGAATTTGATTTCTCTTTCAAGACTTGATGTTTCTGGATTTGATTTAAAGTTTGAAAATGGATGTTTCAATTTATAGAAGAATACTGTTTTTTATGGTTCTGGTTTTCTTAGTGATGGTTTATATAAATTGAAACTCGATATTGATTTTTCTGAATCCCTTCTTACTATTCAACATAATGTTGGAATTAAACGTAGTTCACTAGATGAAAGTTCTGCTTACTTTTGGCATAGACGTTTGGGTCATATATCCAAAGAAAGGTTAGAAAGATTAGCAAAGAATGAGATTCTTCCGAATCTAAATTTTATTGATCTTACTATATGTTTGGATTGCATTAAGGGAAAGCAAACCAAGCAAAGTAAGAAAGATGCCACAAAAAGCACCCAGCTTCTTGAAATTATACACACCGATATTTGTGGACCTTTTGATGTTCTATATTTTGGTGGAGAAAAATATTTTATCACTTTAATCGATGACTTTTCACGTTATGGATACATTTATTTGCTGAAACAAAAATCTCAAGCAACAGATGCTCTCAAAGTGTTTGTTAATGAGGTTGAAAGGCAATTAGATACAAATGTAAAAATTATTAGGTCAGATAGAGGTGGTGAATATTATGGAAAATATAATGAATCAGGACAATGTACAGGTCCATTTGCGAAGTTCCTCGAGGAACATGGCATATGTGCACAGTATACTACGCCGGGAACACCTCAACAAAATGATGTTGCAGAAAGGCATAATCGAACACTTATGGATATGGTTAGGAGCATGATGAGTAATTACTCATTACCCAAATCATTGTGGATGTATGCTCTTAAAATTGTTGTATATTTATTAAACATGGTTTCTAGTAAAGCAGTTCCAAAGACCCCTTTTGAACTGTGGACAGGAAGAAAACCTAGTTTAAGGCACCTGCATGTTTGGGGTTGCCCAGCGGAAGATAGAGTTTATAATCCACAAGAAAAGAAATTAGATTCTCGAACAGTAAGTGGTTACTTTATTAGTTACCCAGAGAAATCTAAAGGGTATGTGTTTTACTGTCCAAACCATAGTTCGAGAATTGTTGAAACCGGTAATGCAAGATTCATTGAGAATTGTGAAGTTAGTGGGAGTGTTGAAAATCAAAGTGTGGAAATAAAATAGGTGAGGGCCAACATTCTATTACCCACGAATATGCCTACTTCCATACAAATACCAAATATTATTCCAGTTGTTGAAGAACACTTTGACAACACCGAGCAACATTTGGATGAAACACTTCATGAAGAAACTAACTCACAAATATCTGACATGAATAAACCACAAGAAATGCCATTAAGAAAATCTCAAAGAGTTAGAAAATCGGCTATTTCGAATGATTACATGATTTATTTGCAAGAGTCATATTTTGATATTGGTCTTAATAAGGATCCGGTTTCATTTTCACAAGCCATAGAAAATAATGAGTCTCACAAATGGATTGATGCCATGAAGGAAGAGCTATAATCCATGGAATACAATAAAGTCTGGGATCTCGTTGAATTGCTAGAAAGTTCTAAAAGAATCGGATGTAGATGGGTCTTTACGACCAAACACGATTCAAATGGCAATATTGAACGATACAAAGCCAGACTTATTGCCAAGGATTATACTCAGAAAGGAGGCATTGATTATAAAGAGACCTTTTCACCGGTCTCAAAGAAAAATTCGTTAGGAATTATTATGGCGTTAGTGGCTCATTATGATTTAGAGTTACACCAAATGGATGTGAAAACTGTCTTTCTTAATGGAGACCTCGAGGAGGAAGTTTATATGGACCAACCAGAGGGTTTTGAAACTAAAGGAAAAGGTCAAATGGTGTGTAAACTGAAGAAGTCAATATATGGACTTAAACAAGCCTCACGACAATGGTATATAAAGTTTAATGATACCATAACATCTTTTGGATTTGTGGAAAATACTGATGATCGGTGTATTTACCAAAAGATCAGTGGGAATAAGTTTATATTTTTAGTCCTATATGTTGATGATATTCTACTTGCTGCTAATAATTTAGGCATATTGCGTGAGACTAAAGATTTTCTCTCTAAGAATTTTGAAATGAAAGATATGGGTGAGGCATCGTATATGATAGGAAAAGAAATATTCCGTGATAGGTCACAAGTATTATTGGGAGTATCTCAGAAAGGCTATATCGAAAGCATTTTAGAGAGATTTAATATGAACAATTGTTCAGCAGAAATTATTTCAATTAAAAAAGGGGGACAAATTTAATATCATGCAATGCCCTAAGAATGATATAGAATGAAAAGAAATGGAATCAATTCCTTACTCTTATATTGTTGGTAGTGTGATGTATGCTCAGACTTGCACAAAACCGGATATTAATTTTGCGATCGGAATACTGGGAAGATATCAGAGTAACCCAGGAATTGAACACTAGAAAGCTACAAATAAAGTTTTGAGGTACCTAAAAGGAATGAAAGATTACATGCTCATGTATAGGAGATCCAAGTATTTGGAAGTTGTTGGATACTCGGATTCAGATTTCGCTGGATGTATTGACACTAGAAAGTCCATGTTTGGTTATTTATTCCAATTAGCTGAAGGAGCTATATCGTGGAAGAGTGCCAAACAGTCTATCATTGCTACATCCACAATGGAAGCATAATTTGTGGCATGTTTTGAAGCCACAATTCATGCATTATAGCTGCGAAACTTTATTTCAGGACTTGGGGTTGTCGACACCATTACCAAGCCGTTAAAAATTTATTGTGATAATTCTGCAGCAGTATTCTTCTCCAAGAACGATAAGTACTCCAAAGGTGCCAAACATATGGAATTAAAGTACTTTACCGCCAAAGAGGAAGTTCAGAAACAAAGAGTGTCACTTGAGCATATTAGAACTGATCTCATGATTGCAGATCCATTAACGAAAGGTTTACAGCCAAAGATATTTAAAGAACATGTACATAGAATGGGTCTTGGCTGTATTTATTATTGATGTATTTATGATGTTTTGACACTCTAAGCTCATTTATATGTTTCTGATATACATTAATGATTCATGTTTCTCATAATGGTGTACACATTATTGTTTTGAGATGTTACAGGATAAGTCTTAATGAGACATTATTGTGGACCAAAATATTTTATAGCTTATGGACCTGGTACGATGAGCTCCTAATGTTGTAGTATATGGAAGGGAGTATGTAGACAAATTATATATAACCGTCATAACTCACATTTAGTAGTTTATCGTGTTATGGAATTTATGATGGACATTATAGAAGAGATTTGTTTATGCACAGCGCAACTAATGTTTATATGATTAAATATTAATGTTATGTGATTATTGGGCCAAGTGGGAGAATGTAAGATTTTTATACGTTTATTGGTGGCCCAATAAGTTTAAGGCCCATAATTAATATTTAATTAATAAGCAAATCTCATCCGTCCGATCGGTTACTTGATGGACGCACCGGATTAAGTTAGAACCTCTATAAATTGGTCCTCTCCCCACCCATTAGGGTTACCGTATTTTAATTTTCTCTCTTCCATCACTAAAGTCGGCGGTAACGAAAGCTAGGGCAAGGGACGAGAAACCAATTTGAATTAACGCTTCCGCTTCACGATGATGGCTTACGATTCATGTATGTTTTCTGTACGATTTTGTGTAAGATTATCATGTTCAAGATCCTACTATGCAATTAAAGTTTATGCTTACAATATTATCTCTGTGTGACCTATAAGGTTATAGGTTCGAATCGTGAAAATAATTATTGATGCTTGCATCAGGGTAAACTGCTTATATCACACCCTTTGAGTACGGTCCTTTTTCGGACCCTGCATAAATGCGAGATACTTCGACCTCGTTTGTCCATAAAAATATTTTTTTTCTCAAAAAATGTTTGTCCATAAATATATATATATATATTGTTTTTCAAAAAATATGTTTGTCCATGAAATTTTGGAAACTTTTCGAAAATGCGTTTTTAAAAAATTCAGATTTTTTTTCTACTTACAAAACTGTAATATTGTTTTTAAAAGAAACAGATGTCCAAATATAACTTAAGATTTCAAATACCATTTTTCAACTTAACTCCAAATACTTTTTAAAAAAAAAAACAATTACAACTTTTATATTCAAACGCCTGTTTCATACACCGAACTACTCTTTCAGTATTTTTGGATAAATACTAATCCAGCTGTAAACTTGGTTGATGTATGTCACAACTCATTTGCTCAGTACAAAAAGATTAAATAAAATTACACGTGAATATTTAGTACGTCCGGACAATATTATTTGAGTTGAAGTTGAGACACAAAAGCTGCAAAAGCTACACCGCTCTAGGCCCCTAGCTGCACAGTTGTTCCTCACTAGAAAAAAATAAGTTTGTGAAATTTAAGAAATTAAAAGTGAAAACTAATACTCCTACTACATTATTTGAAATACATCTTTATATCAGTATTTAAATATTTTACTTGTAATTGATACTTACCGATATTCATAACTAGATTATTGTGTTCACATATTGAAGATCAATTACGTAGATATAAGCCGGCTATTAGGTTGATTTTAATAGTGATTTCAATTTTCAAGTTAGTTTGCGCGTAGCTATAAGAAATTTGCTACCTTCGATTAAAAAGATATATACATTTTTAGTAGCTTCAAAATAATCGATATCATATACATATAATATACATATTTTAAACAGTCAATTAATTAATTTCGATCGAGCCACCAATTTTATATTTTGTCCCCGTTAAACGCACATTGTTGAATTTGGCTACTTCTTTAAAAGCATATCTCAAACAGAAAATAAAAAAAGAAAATAAAACCTGAAGAAGAAAATTCCAAATGAAATTACAAAGAATCTGTATATTCGGGTCAGAAATCAAATACCCAATTCTTGTTTCCAGCTTTTCAATTACATTTTCCTTTCCAAAATTCAGCATAAACAAGACATATAAGAACCAAAGAAAGAAAAAGTAAGTTACACAAATGAATGTTCAAATGATTTCCCTTTCGAGTTTCAAATGGCCAAATCACCTTGTTGGATTAGTCTTGAATTCCTGTTGCAAAGCTAATTCAAGCAAATCTTCAGATTCTTCCATTAATTCAGGACTCAATCTGAACATAAGCACACAAAATTCCATCTGATCAAGAACACCATCCCCATTCAAATCACCTTCTCTCAACATACTCATCAGCTCATCATCTCTCAAATTTTGTAGACCAAGAATTGCTGAGTTTTTCTTCAAACTCTCAAAAGTAATAACCCCTTTTTCTCTATCCATTAATAGCTGAAACCCATTACATAGCTCTCTAATTAAACCATCCCCACCTAGCTTATTTGCCATCATTGGTAACATATCTTGAAAATCATTAGTTTTTGTACCAGCCATTATTCTCTTTGTTTTTTGTAGAAAGAGGGAGATTATTGATTGATGATTCTTGATGTAGGGGAAGGGAACAATATGGTATGCCTAATATAAGGGGGGAAATAAAGGGGTTCTAGGAAAGAGGAAAAATAGGGGGGAGGGGGGCCGCGAGGGGGGGTGGGGTTAGCTAAGAATGACAACCAAATTACAGAGATTTTAATTACTGGTCGGCTTAGGTTCTTGCACATTGCAATTGCCTCTCTGTTTCTTAGAAGAAGCCTGTCGACCTGTCACTCTCTTAAGGGCAATTACTGTCATTTCACACATAGATTATTATCTAATTTTTTATTGTTCCATGTCCCCTTTGACCTTCTCCATACTGCTAGGAGAAATTTTAAGAGAATCTTTTGTGATATTTAAGCTGTGAAATAAATAGGATAGACTATCTATATCTGATCCCTTGAGATGTCATTTTTTTCGAACTTTATATGCATACGAGATATTTTGTACATCGAATTACTTTTATCCTATTTTTTTAGTTGTTTGTTTTTGATGGTAAAAATTGCATTGCCAATTGATTTGATATTGTTGTAAGTTGTGAGTCACATGATTGGGGTGACTATTGTTGGGCTGCGAGGGGACTTGTGGTGGAAACTTGGAAGCTGGAAACTGGAAAGGATCTCTAGGAAAGCTCTGCCAAACTCACCTAAAATTTCTTCTTCACTTCCTTCGTTCCTTCTTTTGGTTCAATAGGAAAAGGATATGTTCACATGTATATCATATTATATTATAGCTACTTCAGTAATATGTTTTCGACTTTTTCTTCAATTTTATATCATAAGTATTATTTTATTGTATACACATATAATACAGTCAACCCTCTCTATAACAATCTCGTTTGTTTCGAAATTTTTTAACTTTTATAATGAATGACTATTATACACATGTAACATCATTTGACGTTCAAATACTTTTTTGCTGTTATAAATAAAAATTATTCAAAAATCGATTATTTTTTCCTTTTTAATGTTACATATAAATGATAAGAAATTATTCAAATTTAAAATTTTAAAAGATTTATTAATACATTATTAATAAATCCATAACTAAACTTATAAAGATTTAAACTCTAAGGCAGATATTTTAAAGCTACCTCGAAAAATAAATTCTTCCATGATTGATGGAAGAACTTTATAATTGTAGCTTGTTTTGTAGATTTTATTTTCTTACTAGCGATATAACGCTTGATTTGGTGAAAGTTCGTGTCCAAATTTTCAGCATAAAGGTATCCAATAGTTTTCCCTTGAAGTCAATCTATGAGCTTAACAATTAAATTTTCTATCTAAATATTTTTGAAATTCGTCCAATGAAAAAGATATCATGTGCAAATCTTATATCGTATACAAGATATAAATTTTATTTAATGGAAATGATTGTATGCATATTTTTAGAATTATTATTAGTAATTTTAAAGATTCTATATGGCTGTTATAGAGGAGTAATTTTACAAAGTGTCTTCTGCTATAAATATGATTGTTGTTGTTATAGGTAAAAAACTGTTATAGAGAGGTAAAATATAACTTAAGAAATCAGTTATGAGGAAAACTTTGTTTTTATAGTGAATGACTGTTATATAGAGACGGTGTTATAGGTGATCTGACTGTAGTAGTAATAATGGGCAACCAGGCGCACAAAACATCCCGTATTTATGCAGGATCCAGAGCAGCAGAAGAAAATATTAAATATAAAATGATTGAAAATTTAGTTTGATACAAATAGCATCACACTATAAATCTTAAAATTTGAAGAGTATAATGAGTTTAGAATATGAAAGTCGTGAAATTATATAATAATAAGTATCAAAGTTTTTGGGTTCCAGAAAAATAGGAAAAGGAGTACTTTTTAGTTATAGTTTCATCTTTGCATTCAAAATTCTCTAATATATATCTCCAACTTATTTGTGCTTATTAAGCAAGAATACCATTCCGGTAATCGGTAATCAATTCTGATCGATGGACATTAATTGTTACATTTAAAAAATAATTGACACTGCTTAATATTATATCCCCAAACATTTTGCATACAATAGCAGATGAAGACTTCTCAGTAAATAAAGTAGATCAAATTATCCAATATAAGACCTGAAGAAATGGATCTTGTTGGATAATATCCACGTTAATTAATATGGATCTTAAGGATAATATTCACATATCTTAATAGAATCAGGACAATGACATTTTTCTTTATATATCTGTTTTGGATAATATGTGGTGTGTCCTTTTAAATGACTTAGTGTATTGCGAAAATTTATAAAAGAAAAAGAAGAAGAAAAGAAGACAGACTGAGAAAGAAATTTCAGAAGTCAAAAAAAGAATTAGCTAGCCCTGCGTCTAGTAATTACTCCTATGACTTGGTCTCCCTTTCATTTTTGGTCCAAAAAATAAGTTACAAAAGAAAACTACTTTTTATTTGTTTTATTATTTACAAGAAAATAAAGTCACAAAAGAAACTCCCTAGTCAGAAAAGGGGCTTGGAAGCCTCTAGAACTTTAGTCTATCGGAAGTTGCCTAATCATTTAATTTCTAGTTGGGCATTTAATCTTATATGGTGCAGGTTATTATTCTTTTTCATGTTGGAAACTCATCTTTCTTAATTTAGTTGAAAGCTGATTATAAAAGAAATTAGAATAGGATTAACTCATTTAAGAATTACTTTTAAAATGTTGCTTTGCTAAAGCGCTAACTTAAGTTTCTTACCAAAGGTTTCAGAAAAAAGAAGTGTCTACAGACTTCACAGATCTTTGTGAGATTTAGCTATTCATTATTTTGGTGTTTTATTCACTTCACATTAGCTTTTTAATTATTTGCTATTAAAAATCGCTGATACGTTTAGCATTGTCTGGTTCGGTATTTTTATTTATTCTTCCCTACCAAATACTAAAAAGAAATTTTGGCATCTTGGTCTAGAGTCTCCTAGCTTATTAGATTAAACATGTTATGACGAATAATTTGCAATAAAAGAAGAAAACAATTACAAAATAGTAGAGCATGTTAATTAACAAGATTAAGATGGCGAAAGTTAAATCCAAGTGGGGCGTGATGGACGTGATTACGTTTAAAAATACTTGATACTGTTTGAAGTTACATCCCTATAGATTTTCAAACAAAAGTAAAGATTTCTCACCTATAAAATGGATGAAATTATCCAGTATAATACCTTAAGAAATGGATCTTGTGGGATAATTAATATGAAAGTTAGTTGTTACTTACTAATACTTAACAAAAACACGATCTTAATCCACGATTTTACCTTTTCCTGATTACGATAAACTGTAGTGTGACTTTCAAATAACAAGTAAATTAAAAAGAAAAGATTAACCCATGTCTTGTACTCCTAATTAATATGGCGTTGTCATTCATTCTAATTAATCCGATAATGAGCTACAAGAAACTCTACCATCTTTCACACGAAAAGAAAGCCAATCCATTTCGTCATAGTTGAAAAGAGAGATTTCCCAAGTTGGAAAAGGACTGGGAAGCCTCTAGAATTTTAGTCGCTAGGAAGTTGCCTAAACATTTCTGCTCTGCTTGAAGACCAATTTATTATTGTTTTTTGGGTCCATGTTAGCTGCCATGGCTATCAACGAGAGAGAGAGTTGAGCTTAGATGAAGAGAGAATTTGAGGGAGGAGAAGAACAGATCGAGAAATGAAATGCAATCTGTTAGTTTCCATTCACTGTGTATTCACTGTGCATTGTGTAAATAACTACCACCTAACAACCTAACCAAAACTAACTTCTAACTACCAAACCATATATTTAACAACCTAACTACAGTTAAGTCTCCTCGCTAACTATGGTTAGTCATCAGCTTGTGTCTCGTTTAACCAACACTCCCCCTCAAGCTGATACTCTAAACAAGTTCCCAACTCCAAGCCGGTTCAGTAAATGATCATGTTGTGCCTTCCCTAAACTCTTGGTAAACAGATCTGCCAGCTGATCTTATGTATGTATATGTTCAGTTTGTAATAGTTCTTGGCTGATGATTTCTCTAACAAAGTGACAGTCTAGATCGATGCGCTTTGTCCTCTCATGGAATATAGGATTAGCTGCTATTTGTATTGCAGTTTTGCTGTCTGATATCATCTTTATTGGCATCTGAATGTTGACTCCAAGTTCTTTAAACAAGCCTACCAGCAATGTGATTTCTGGTGTACAACCAGCCATGCTTCTAAACTCAGATTCTGCAGAACTTCTTGAGACAATGTTCTGCTTCTTTGACTTCCAGGATACCAAAGACTTTTCAAACTTGACTAGGTACTGAGTGACTAATCTTCTTGTTTCTATACATGCTCCCCAGTCAGAGTCACAGTAGACAGTGAGTTGCTCAGTATGTCCTGTAGGCATGATCAATCCCAGAATAAGAGCTTCTTTGATATACCTCACTACCCTTAAAGCTGCTTCCATATGAGATAATTTAGGAGAGTCCATGTATTGACTTAATACCTGTATTGCAAAGTCAATATCAGGTCTGGTCATAGTTAGATACAATAATCTTCCAACCAATATTTGATAGCTGCTGGGATCTTCAAGTTGCTTATCCCCACTTGATTCCTTATGTTTGATACACTCATCATACTTTACTGATGTAAGTTTTTGGTTCAATTCTAGTAGAGTACCAACTAGTTTAGGTCCTCCTAGGCCTGCCTCAGCAATTAGCTCAAGAGCATACTTTCTTTGACATATAAAGATGCCTTTATTTGATCTTGCAAATTCAATACCAAGGATGAACTTTAACTCCCCCAGATCTTTCTTCTTGAACCTCTGCTACAGTTTGCACCTAGTGTCATCGATCAGACTTGGATTATTTTCAGTAACCAACAGATCATCCACATACACCATAACTATTACTACATTACCTGCATCCTTCTTGGTGAATAGGGAATAGTCATAATGACTTTGTTCAAATCCCATTAACACCAGAGCTTCAGTAATTTTCAAATTCCACTGCCTAGGAGCCTGTTTGAGACCATTATAGAGATTTGTGTAGTTTGCAGACCTTCTAATTCTTCCCCTGTCTAGCAAACCCTTCAGGAATTACCATATAGACTTCCTCTAGGAGATCACCATTGAGGAAGGCATTATGCACATCCATCTGATATATGAGCCACAACTTTGAAGCTACAAGGATAATAATGGATCTAATTGTCACCATCTTAGCTACTGGTGAAAAGGTTTCACTGTAGTCCAAGCCTTCCCTTTGACTATCAGTCTGGCCTTGAATCTCGCTATCTTCCTGAAATTTTATGCTTGATCATGAAAATCCATCTGCAACCAACAGGCTTCTTTCTAGGAGGTAGATCCACAATGCTCCAGGTGTGGTTGTCTTCTAATACTGCTATCTCAAGTTTCATGGCATCCACCCACTGAAGATCTTTGACTGATTCTGAGAATGATTGAGGCTCAATACATGCAGAGTAAGCTGATAGAGCTTGACAGTAGGATGGAGATATATTTGAGTAGGTCACATGAGCTAATATTTGGACAGGTACATTCAAACCCTTTTGATTGAACTACATTGTCTTGTAACCACAAAGGAGGCCTACTAGTTCTAGAAGACTTTCTAAGTTCTTGTGAACTCAGACGATCAACTACATGAGCTTTACTTATAGTTGGAATTGCTGTTGTGTTTGGAATATAAAAGTGATCGGCCGCACTGTCATCTTCTGAGGCCGCTGGAGAGGATTGTGTCACATTTTGAGGAGCTGCAGTAGGGGTAATTGAGTCGTCAAAAGCAATAGGAACAAACTCCAGTACAGGAAACAAAGGATTGTTGACTTGTTTAATGTGCTTAAAGGGATAGATTTCTTCCTGAATTGTAACATTCATGTTGACTAAGAAGGTTTTTGAGGAAATATCATATAAGATATATCCCTTTTGAGTGGATGAATACCCCATGAGAACGGCTGGTATTGCTCTAGGTTAAAACTTGTCATGCACTTTAGGACTGGATGCATAGCACAAACACCCAAAGACTCTTAAGTGTTGCAGTGAAGAAGGATGCAAATAAAGCATCTCAAAAGGGGACTTGTACCCAATTACCTTAGAAGGAAATCGATTGATAAGATAGACAGCTGTAGTGAAACACTCTCCCCAGAATCTTATAGGAATAGAGGCTTGAAATATGAGATACCTTGCCATCTCTAGGATTGTTCTATGCTTCCTTTCCACAACTCTATTCTATTGTGGAATGTATACACGGGAACTCTGATGCATGATCTCAAAGTAGTTAACAAAGATATAAATTCATTGCTAAAGAATTCACTTCCATTATCAGTTCTCAAGTACTTTACACCAATAGAGAATATATTTTTTTCCATTACTAGGAAGTCTCTCAACACTACTACAACTTCACACTTATAGTTAATAAGAAATATCCAAGTATATCTAGAGTAGTCATCAATTAGAGTGACAAAGAATCTCTTCCCATCATAAATTGTCACCCTATAGGGTCCCGAAATATCACAAATGCACTAATTCAAACACAGACTTAGTAGTTGAATTACTAAGAGGAAAGGACAGTTTTGATTGCTTAGCAAAAGGACATACATAACAATATTCATGAGTACATGTCTTCACATCAGTGATTACACTGAGCCCTTTTTATTTTATTTACAGGTACATGACCTAATCTCTTATGCCACAGATTACTAGATGAGAAGGAACTAGAATTAGCAGTAGTACTAAAGCTAGAACTATGCTCAGAATCAAAAGATACATCAACTATGTTGAGACATCTTCCAGCAGACTGTGTTGAGGAGTTCAGAAGACCTTCTCCTTGTAGAATATACAATCCATGATTCTCCTTACAAATCCCCTTCACCTGACCACTGTAGAGATCCTGAAAAATACAGAAGTCAGGGAAGAAGGCAACAAAGCATTGAAGCTCCTTGGTGAGTTGTGACACTGACAGTAAGTTGTACTTAAAGTCTAGTATATACATCACATTAGATATAGTGTCTTTAAGAACGTTAGCCTCCCCTTTATGAGTAACATACACCATCTCTCTATTTGGTAAGTGAACTGCGTTTTTATTTGCTTTGTTAATTGAACTGTGTGAATTAAGCGTGTCAATTCTAGAGGTCATATGATTTGAAGCATCAGTGTCTATGATCTAGTTCTTATTGAAAAAATTGGTCATTAAGGCAATCAGAGTACCTCTAGAACTTTAGTCTATCGGAAGTTGCCTAATCATTTAATTTCTAGTTGGGCATTTAATCTTATATGGTGCAAGTTATTATTCTTTTTCATGTTGGAAACTCATCTTTCTTAATTTGGTTGAAAGCGGATTACAAAAGAAATTAGAATAGGATTAGCTTATTTAAGAATTACTTTAAAATGTTGTTGTACTAAAGCGCCAAACTCAAGTTTCTTACCAAAGTTTCAGAATAAAGAAGTGTTTACAGACTTTAAACTGATCTTTTTGAGATTTAGCTATTAATCATTATATATGGTCGAAATCGGGCTTGACTATTACACAACAGATCGGGCTCAGAACGCGAAGGGTTAAGGATCGACCCCGAATATCATCGAATCAGAACATAAGGTCAAAATGTCCATCCTTAGGAACATTAAGCCCGTGATCCCGGAATCGTCCCTGACCCCGAATAAGCTCGAGGAAACATTGCCGGTATAAAACAATAGAAGACCAAAATAACGGAATGCCGAAATATCCGTAGCCGATCGGATATTTCGACGGGAATCTCAGCACGTGTCAGTAAAGAACCGACAAATCAGCAAACCAGGAGATTTTTACCTTTTATAGAATTGTATCTAAAGTAGGACTCCCCTACTATATAAAGGGGAGTCTGATTACTTATAAGAGAGATTGTAACACACTTCCCAAGGCAATATATTATTATTTCTAGTTCTTATTATCTTGTCATTATGTTCCGACATCGATAAAAGCATATTTGGCACGCGGGCGACTAGCTTTCCAAGGCTAAGATTGTTCAACTTTTGTGGTTTGCATTTACTTTTTTGTTGTCATTTCAATTGTAATCTGATTTCTCATTTTGTATCAAGTTAGATCATGTATCTTTAAAATCACGTATAAATTAAATTATTATCCAACTTTGAGGGTAAGCAGTTTGGCGTCCACCGTGGGGTTAAGGATAATAGTGATTATTTGGTACAGATCTTCATAACACACACTATTTTACACTTGCTCTTTGAAGTGTCTTTGATTCCAGGTTAAAACACAAAATGTCAAACTCTCAATTAGCACCCCTACATGTTGACAACGAGTCCGGTCATCAAGGTGTAAATAACAACATAATGCCCGGTAACGAGGTACCGCCTGCTAATCCAGTCAGAATTCCGAACATAGATCCGATTGACGCTAATTCACATGTGGCTATCGATGCAAACTTGCCTACCGACCCCAAAAATAGCGTCCGTGGTGGAGCCCGATCGGCAACTCAAAACACACAAAATATTGAAGGGGACAGGATGAGTCTACGGGTGATCTTCAAAATGTTGCAGGCTCATTAGGAGGTGATAGCTCAGTTACAAAACCAAAATCGTGCACCGAGCAGGGTTGAGACCGATCCGCCCCGGGAAGTCACCCGCAGGGATGAACTGGTCATAGGAAGGTCGACTGAACATGAATCAGGGGGCTAACCCTGAGATCATAAAGATGCTCGAGGAGATGACAAAACGTATAGAATCAGGGGAGAAGAAATTCGAAGCTAATGACAAAAATGTAGAAACCTACAATTCCAGGGTAGACCAAATCCCAGGAGCACCTCCGATATTGAAAGGCCTGGATTCCAGGAAGTTTGTACAGAAACCTTTTCCTCCAAGCGCGGCTCCGAAGCTGATCCCCAAGAAATTCAGTATGCCCGAAATACCTAAGTATAATGGAACGACCGACCCAAACGAGCATGTAACCTCTTATACATATGCCATCAAAGGGAACGACTTGGAGGACGATGAGATCGAGTCTGTCACGCTGAAGAAATTTGGGGAGACCCTGTCAAATAGAGCTATAATATGGTATCACAACTTACCTCCTAATTCTATTGACTCATTTTCTATGCTTGCATATTCTTTCGTGAAAGCATATGCTGGTGCCATCAAGGTCGAGACCAGGAAATCGAACCTTTTCAAAGTAAAACAGAGGGATAACGGGATGCTCAGAGAGTTCGTGTCCCGTTTTCAAATGGAACTAATGAATCTGCTACCGATCGCTGATGATTGGGTTATTCAAGCTTTCACTTGGGGACTCAATATTCGAAGCTCGGTGGCTTCACAACAGTTGAAGCAGAACATGATAGAATACCCGGCCGTTACCTAGGCCGACGTGTATAACCGGTATCAATCAAAAATCAGAGTCAAAGATGATCAACTCGAGGCCCCTTCGGGGTCTGTTAATCTGTCAGAACCCTTGACATAATCAAAAGAGACATCGATTGTGAACCGAGACCAAACAGGGATCAGTATCAGCCATATAATAGAGATCGGGGAATCAATGGGTCCGGGCGGAACTCCATGAGCAACGATAGGAGAAATGACCGAGGTTAGAGCAACCGGGGACTTATGACCAAAAAAAGCTTCGACAGGTCCATCGGGCCTAAAGAAGCGCCGAGGCTATCAGAATACAACTTTAATATTGATGTTGTCACCATTGTATCAGCTATCGAGCGCATCAAAGATACCAAATGGCCTCGACCACTACAATCCGATCCAACCCAAAGGGATCCTAACCAGATGTGCAAATATCATGACACTCACGTTCACATAACGCAAGATTGTCGACAGCTGAGAGAAGAAGTAGCCCGATTATTCAACAATGGGCACCTTCGAGAATTCTTGAGCGACCGAGCCAAGAACCATTTCAGGAACATGGATTCTAGAAAACAGATGGAACAAGAAGAACCTCAATACGTCATTAACATTATCATCGTTGGGATCGATATCCCATATGTTACACCCTATATTTTCGTACGTAAAAATGCATCATAAGCAAACTAATCATGTTACCTC
>AWOL01S0040259.1:11049-32311 GCA_000715115.1 Nicotiana otophora
GATAGACAAAATTCACTCGCTCTTATAAATAACATTCATATGCCACAAATGATGCACCATAGGCTTTCCCGTAGTGTAATACTCTACTAATCGAGTTCATTCACTCTAAGATCAAGTAGGACTTTCATTGGTTGTAATGTAGGCTGCGGGTCGGGTAGGATACATTTGGATATGAGTGACTACACCTCCCTTAAGCACTTTAATACATATACTTTAACACACATCACATACTTATGCCAAACCAAACATTCCATCTTCACTTCAATTTATATTACCCCATATTTCTTTAAGCACAAGTATATCACTAGCTTTCATCATCAAGACTTATTTTTCATTTTTTCTTTCAAGTGGCTTCGATTGACAACTCTTTGTTTTCTTTTTTTTCTTTTTTCTTAATGCACCTTTCTCCTTATTTCAATTGTTCCACTCAAAAGCCAACCCACCACCCCACACTTTGACTTTTTCATAATTTCTCACAATTCAAGTGCTCATGAGAGGTTACAGGGTTCAAATATATGGTCGTTTAAAATAAAGGGGTACGACTTGTAATGTGGTTACCAAAGAAATATGATTAGGATCAACGGGGTTAACTACAATACATAACATTTAGGTGGGTAAACTTTATATATATGGCTTAACAAAGAAATGCCTATATCACTTCCTAGACTGAACAATACTACTATTTCGCTTCGCACACACATGGGGAAAGTTCTAGACATCAAATGCAATAGATAGAATACATACAAAACCTCACACAGACATGGCACATCATTCACTCAGGATTGGTTTCATCGCGATACTCGAGTCAAAGCAGTTAAGCAAAATTAAGAATCTATGATTTCAGGTACTTATGCGAGAGTCAAAAACCGAGCCTAAGCGTCACAACCATAGTACTAACTATTCTCAAGGCATAACAAAGTAAAGCGATATCGCTGCAATTCAATTCATCTCACACTAGTTTCTACTCCTAAAAAAATAAAACTAACTACACCCGGTTCAAACATGACCCTTGGAAAAGAACCGTGGCATAAAGAAAAACCAAGGGGAAATTACTACACTACCTACACAGTTTTTATTTTTAGTCTTAAATCCCTCAAGAAAAAAAATTAATTAATTAAACTAACACAACTAAAATAGCATAGAAACACCCAGACAATCTCCTCACCCCACACTTAAAATTGTGCATTGTCCCCGATACACATCATAACTAATAAGAGGGTAAAAGAAACTCCGTGGTAGGCCAAAGGTCGAAGCAATAGCAACTCGTGGGGTGCTCAGACTTCTCCCAGGCTTGGTCCTTCGTGCGGGTACCTCACACTTAGTTCCAACCATCTGGTTTGCTGTTGCATTCTTCCAATAATTTTGCTTTCCATGCTCCTAGAAAATAAAAAATAGACACTACAAAAAAAATAAAAAAAATAAAATAAAGCAGTAAAGTTGGGTTTCCTTCCAACAAGCGCTTGATTTAACGTCGCGGCACGACGCGAATCACTTTCTGCCTCCACTTTGAACTTATGAATTGGACCCTAAGTTTTGATTCTACTCTATGATCATGCTTCTGGGGTGGTGGAATAAATCTGACTAGCCCAATAAAATAATGTAATATTATGAACTTCTTGGCCTTTAGATGAGATGTGTATTCCCGACTTTCTGGCAAGACGAATTTCAAAACGTAGGCACCTTGTTCCTCATTCCTTGACTCCTCAAGTGGCTCGGATGACTCTATTTCTATATCATCATCCAAATACAATGTGAAAAAATATTTGGAATGTGGACCAATGTGCTCAACTACATGAATATTGGGACTGTGTACATCCTCAACACTAATGACACTAGAGTCAACTAAATATATATCATCAATGTCCTTGCTTGGCTCTAGTATCTCTTCTATAACATCGGCATCCTCAAATTCTAGTTTGATTAATTGTTGGTGTTCTACTATGGACCTCTCTATTGGTACCTCAATATATGCATCTAATTCACGCTCTTGTTGGATACTATTCACAATATTGGCTTGTTGAGCATTAAGATCTTCAACCAGTTGACTCACTTGAACTTTTATGTTGTGAATAGTTTTCTCTTGCCTTTCTATCTACAACTATCTTTTACTATTTTGTTCCACAAGGCACTTTAACATGTCATATTGTTCCACAAAGCACTTTTGCATATCCTTGATCTCTTTCAGGTCATCATCCCTGGGTTCTTTGTTCCTATTAACTTCAGAAGAAAAATAAGAACCATCAAAGTAAGGGGTTGGGGTAACATAAGAAATATAAGCACAATCATGAAAGTGACCATCTTGACCACCACACATATCATACACATTTCACACATAGGATTGAGTTGGTGCACATAACTCGCTCTCGAGAATATTTTGATAATTTTGCTAAGGGTGGTTTCCTCCACTATATGCATAAGGAGGATCAAAAGTAGAATTACCAACATCAAAACTCACATAATTCCAAGATGTCATGTCTTTAAAATTAACAAGTAAAACAAAAATTAAAAAATCAAATACAAGAAAACAAAAATAAAAGTTCAAACTTGCAACCTAGCAATATATACACCCACAGCTAAACAGTTAGCTCCCCAACAACGACGCCAAAATTTGGTTCACGCCCAACTATGCCTTATAAAAGGACTAAGCGATCGTTGCAAATATAATCCGATTTACAAGTCCTGAGTCGAATCCCACAGAGAACTAAGGCTCATCTACAGCTGTTCAATATTGCAAAGAAATAGATGTTCAAATAATTTTCTAGTTATAAAGATTTGTTTTTTATGTCTACTAATTAACTAGCAAATATTATAAAGTAGTAAAATTATCAACTAACATGGATGGAATTCTAGACAAGACTAAGGAGGTCTAGAGTTATGATTTTTCCAATTGTCGGAATCCTTTCCGCTACGTTTCCTATAAATTTGCCTAAGTCTTCTCTACCGATCATGAGCACTCTAACTGTCATAACTCTCTCCCAAGTAATTACTATAATTTACTAGACATATTCTCCTGAATTACGCTAGCTGTCATTAAGTACAGCTCACTCAGATCGCACCAAGGTTTCGTTATCCCTAATCCCACCTTTAAACATTCCGTATTGATCCCTCATATACGTTTAGTAGTGATGTTGTTCAACAACTACCTAAATATGCACTCTCTCTTGAGTAATACATACTAAATAGGCACAACTAATTGAGGGGCCTTCAATCAACCACAAGAATAATATAGTTGAACAAATAGAGAAAATACTACGGTAAATCTATATTAACGTAACAAGAAAATCATCCTCCAATAGGTTCCATAAAAACCCTAGATAAAAAATTAGCTATTCATAATAGTATACATAACTACAATACTAGAATTCATAACCAATAATGAAAATAGGAAGAAGGAAGTGAAAAACTCGCAGAAGAATTCTTCGCCTTGCTCCTAGTGTGTTCTTTCCTCCTTAGGTCAAATCCCCGGTCTAATGTCGATCTCTCTGTCCAATCTTGGTCTGTCCCCCAAAGTGTCATTTTAGGTATATTTATATGTGTAGGAAAAGACCTAAACGTATAGGTCAAGTCCTAGGCAAACCAGGAGACGAAATAAGCCTTCAAAACTCGGATTGGACCTTGCCCCAGGCCTGGCGTCGCCAGCCAAATGCCTGGTTCAGCCTGGCTTTTAGTTAGCCTCGTCAGGCTAAAGCCTGGTTAAGCTGGCCTTTTCTTGGCCTTGCCAGGTCTCTCCTTTTCACTGTTCTCGAGCACACTTTCAATGTTTAAGTATCCCTTTTACTCTACTTTCATCTCCAATTCACCTACACATAAAATAGACTCCATTATGTGCAAATAAAGTGTAATATATCATTAAAGCATGTAAAATGCAAGGCACATAATGTAAGAAACTATGGAATTATAACCACACATCAGTAGACGCAGTGTATTGTGTGGGATTGAGATTTACTTGTACAAGGTGACAGTTCAGTCTTGAAGAGAAGGTAACGAATGTTGGACAGCATGGTCAGTTTAAGATATTTCAATGAATGTTATAACTGCTCGGTAATTCCTGAGAAGGGTGTGCATTTCAAAAGGCGCATTATGTTTTGACTTAAAAATGTTTCGTTAGTATTGCGGTACTCACCTGGGTTATAAACTGCTAATATTCAAATTATTTCTATATGGCATGAAAGAATTATGAAAGTATTCCTCATGGGAAGATCGTGAAAGGAAGACGTGTTAGTCATTCTAGTGCTGGAGTTGGGATCAGTTACGGTGATTCATGTGTTTGATGAATTTGGAGACTGGGAGTTCTTAGAAGTATATTATTTCAGGTTGCGGGCTGTTTGAGGTGAGTATTTTATTTTTACTCAGTGGAGGCACTAGTTGCGTTAATTATTTGTGATAGCTACGCGCTATAAGTGTGCTTATATGTGAGGTTTGAGCCAATGTGCGGGCATCAGGGCAAGTATTTATACTCGAAAGAATACTTAAGCTATGATATGCCTATAGTTGATTGTTAAGCGTAAAGTTATAACATTTATCATGTTCTTACCTTTGTTGAGAACTATCTGGGGTACACTTGAGGTTACAAAGAGGCCAATTCCCTGAATAAACGGGGTAATTATTATTTCTACGTTAAATTGCCGATTTGAAGTGTGATAGCAGACTTTGCACATGCTTACACTATGGCGTGTTATTTATACCAGTCTAGGNTTATATGTGAGGTTTGAGCCAATGTGCAGGTATCAAGGCAAGTACTCATACTCGAAAGAATGCTTAGGCTATGATATGCCTAGAGTTGAATGTTAAGCGTAAAGTATAACATTTCTCGTGTTCGTACCTTTGTTGAGAACTATCTGGGCTACATTTGAGATTTCAAAGAGGTTAATTCCCCTGAATAAATGGGGTAGTTACTATTTTTGTGTTAACTTGCCAATTTGAAGTGTGACACCAGACTTTGCACATGCTTACGCTATGGCGTGTTATTTATACCAGTCCAGGAGCATGTGAATCTTATTTCATTTATCACATACATGTGTACTTTTTTGATTGCTCCTCTATGATATGCTTGGACTGTAGGCCTGTGACCATGCTTGGCGGATTATGTTATTGGCACGTGAGTTGTCCGTGCATATCCATATACTGATGTTTTTGGCACGTGAGTTGTCCGTGCGGGTTCAGATATTGATACGATAACACATGAGTTATCTGTGCGAGTGATGTTAATGTGAGCTCTAAAAGAGCTGGTTACTGTTATTAAACTTGTGTGTATCGGTTGTACAATATATAATGAGATTATAACATTACAGTTGTGGTGGTGCTTGTTGAACTTACAATACGGTTCTCTACTTTGAGACATTTTCCATTTTTGGGTACAAAGTTGCGCAGTTGTGGATTGAGTTGTATTGGTGTGGCATGTCAATAGGATAGTTGTGTTTAATAATATAAGGTCATTTGACCTAGAATGGATACTACCAGGTTGGATTCCGGTATATTGGGAGGATAATATTGAAGGTCGGCATAGAAAGTGATTTTATCTGGGACTATGGTTATGGTTGGATACAACTTGTTCATACTTATACAGTCTGTAGATGTAAGATTCGGGTATTGAAAAGAATTGTGGATGTTAGAAATTTGGCTCCATGGTTTTTGGGCTAAGGTTAGATTAATGATTTTAAGTTATGTTGTGTGGTCAGGCCTATATAGAATAGGGTGACGTGAGATCACCCCCGGGTACGTGCGTGGTAAGATGGAATAGTGATGTGGTGGATTAGAAACAACTCCTGGCACGTTCGAGGACGAACGTATGTTTAAGTGGGGGAGATTGTAACGACCCAATCGGTTGTTTTGAGCATTTACGCTCCTTTCAACTATTTGAGGTATTGAATAACTTCCTACGAGGTATTATGACTTGTGTAAATTATCGGTTTTGGTTTTAAGGTATTTCAGAGTTAGCTTAGAAGAATGAACTTTCATGTTGGAAGCTTAAGTTGAAATAGTTGACCGGATATTGACTTATCTGTAAATAACCCTGGATTTGAATTTTTATGATTTCAATAACTCCGTATGGTGATTTTAGACTTAGGAGCCTGTCCGAAAAATTATTTGGAGGTCCGTAGTAGAATTAGGCTTGAAATGCCGAAAGTTGAATTTTTGGAAAGTTTGACCGGGGGGTTGACTTTTTAATATTGAGGTCGGAAACCGATTCTGAAAATTGTAATAGTTTAATTATGTCATTTATGACTTGTGTGCAAAATTTGAGGTCAATCGGACTTGATTCGATAGGTTTTGGCATCGAATGTAGAAGTTGGAAATTTCATAAGACTAAAGTTTCAAGTGAGTTCGCACAAGGCCCAACTTTGAACAATAATATCTACATATATATATGGAGTTACGTGATAATCTACCTATCAAATGAAATATCTTCTAGTCTAGTTTCTAACGCTTCAAACCGTTCGTCATTTGGACATTCCCGCAAGAAGTTATGGCTAAATTACGAAAGTCTGGAAAAGTGTGATTCTGCGACCAATTTTGCGATTGCAGAATCATTATGCAATCGCAGAAGTAGTTATGCGACCGCAAAATGGTCGCAAACCTGTCCAGTGAAGCCCATTTCTGGGAAGCGATTTTGCGGTGCATTTTGCGACCCGCATACCCATTCTGCGGTCTATTATGCGACCGCAGACCTGCTTTCGGATGGTTAATATTTCTAGTTTCATAACCCGAACCCATTTTGATAAATAGGCTTTGGGACTCATTTTGGAGCAAAAGTCTGACATTTGTTAGAGAGAAGGGAGAGTGTTCTAGAGAGAGGAAGAAGCTCAAGTACTTTGTTCATCAAGATCTTGTTCAAGCTTTGAAATCCAACAAGGAAATATCACAAGATCTTCACCCCAAGAGGTAAGGTTCTAACCCCCAGTCTTCAATTTCGAGCTTGGGTAAAGATGGGTGATTAAGAGTATGATTTTTGGGTGTAATAGTATCATTTATACATATCAATAAGGTTTATGGAAAGATTGTTGAGTTCAAATGGGTATAGATNTTCTAAACTTGGTTCTGAGGGTATGAATCCCCGAATTTGGTATCATATAAATTGTTTGGAGGTGACATACACGATATGTGACGAGCATGTGGACGTGCACCATATAAATGTGTCTAGAATAAATCCTGTGTAGTTGTAAGATTAATGAATCATGTTATTATCTGAACATTTTTCACGTGTTAGAGAAATTGAGCTGAGGCTCCTATTAAAGATCATGTTTAGGCTACGTGCCAATATTTTGGGATCCATGTGGTCGTGTTGTTGTTGAATTAATTGTTCAAAAATATATATTTCACACTCGGTAATAATTGTCCATTATGAGGATATTTATGGGATTGAGTTGCGCAACGCAGTAGGCCATTTGGCTTTATATATGTTATTATTAAATGGATCGGGGCTGCCCGCCTGCACCAGGCCAGAATGGCTTTATACATTATTATTGTTCTGGATTGGGGTTGCCCGCCTGCAGCAGGCCTTATTGGCATTACTATTTTATGGATCGGGGCTGCCCGCCTGCAGCAGGCTTTATAAGCTTTGTTATTATACGGATCGGGACTGCCCGCCTGCAGTAGGCTATATTGGCTTTATATTATGCTTGGGCTGAAGGAGCCCCTACGGAGTCTGTACACACCCCCAGTGAGCGTAGATGATCATCGATATTCGAGATGGACTTCCCAGGGCATGGACTTACCTTACTTACTACTTATATATATTTGGGATGGATTTTCCCAGGGCATGGACTTGCCTTACTTATTTGTATTGTAATGAGTTTACCTGGACATGGATCTTGATCGTATTATTTATATTTGGGGAATAAATTATCCCAGGGTTGGACTGGCCTTATACGGTACTGGGTGACTGACTGTCAGTCAATGTGCATATATATATATATATGTACGGGTTGGAACACCCCTGGGCTGAATTGGCCATAAACAGTACCAAGTGACCGGATAATTTGTGACCAAGATTTACATGAGGAATTTCTACTGAGATGTCATATGCCTCATATCATGCAGTATTGATCTATTTCACTTGTATTGAGTTTATCTGTTGAACTTGAAAGCATGCCTATATTTCTGTACCATTACTTTTACTGGACTATACCTGCGGAGTTCATCATTTCTTTCAGCCCGGAGGTTAGTCTTGTTACTTATTGAATTAGTTGTACTCATACTACACTTTGCACCTCGTGTGCAGATCTAGGTACTTTCGGACACGGAGATAGTTAGATTTCAAAGTACTATCAGTTGGAGACTATCAAGGTAGCTGCTTGGCGTCCGCTGACCTTGTCTCTCAGTTATTGTACTGTTCTATATTTTCAGACAGTGATTTTTATCAGTTAATCATTGTACTCATATTAGATGCTCATGTACTCAGTGACACCGGGTTTTGGGAGTGTTATATTTGAAATTGTGAGATTTCTTCCGCTGATTTTAATTATTTTGTTTTCAAATTTAAAAGAAATGGTAGTTTATTGAGATTTTCGGCTTGCCTAGTATTGAGATAGGCGCCATCACGACAGGTGAGATTTTGGGTCGTGACAAGTAAGAACCTGAATCTAAAGGCCTACAAAAAGTTCTTCACATTGCTCTCTGCATAAGACTGTAGGAGTATAAAAAGATAATAGGAGTACTACTTATAGAGTTTCATGAATTCTTGCAAGGTATCCGTTATAATTCTGACGTTGTCTATTAACAGACCATTTCTACTTTTACTACAAGTCAATTTCCTCGCTCAGTTTCTCTCATTTCTAATGTAGTTATTTGAAATTTAATTTTGCAAAATTACATATATTTTTTTATTGAATGATGTGACAAAGCGAATGTCTTCAAACGTGTCAAATGACATGATTTTTCGGGCTCAAATGATATTATTTCTAGTCGTTGCTTGGAGAGATTGGAGCAGTTTGAGAAAAATAAATACAGGTTTCTCATTGAACTTATAATTTATTTTTATATTAATATTTACCATTTGTTATTTATGAAATTTATTTTGTACAAGTGCTATAGTAGATATTTATTATGTTATGATTTTGAAATATATTAATTTGCAGGCATGTGATGACTGGAAATAACATATGTTTATAAATTAATTTCATTTTTCTTCTTTCAAATAAAATTGATTAATTAATATATAATTTGTAATCATGCATAAAATATTATGGATGATTATTTTCAAGGTTGAATATATAAATTAAGCTTAAATTAATATTTAAAAATATTCTTGAGATCATGAGAAAAATTAAAGTTTACATAAATATTATTTATCAATTAGAACAATTAATATTTAATGTATTATGCTCGACAACAAAAAATTAGAACAATTTAAAATTTGTGATCCACATTGATCATTTAAAACTATTGAATTTTAGTCTTATTAAGTTAAATATGTCGCATTTAGTTAAATCACCTTACCATGTTAAACTAATGTGAAGAAAGGGCTTTGATAACCAGGGGAAGATATAAAGCTCTAAGAGTTTATTTAAGAAGACGAAATTGAATACTTTTGAATAGTACATAGAATATAGAATTTTGCCCTTATTTGCATCTTACTTGATTATGTAATAATCTGACCGGTCGTTTTATGTAATTGCGCTCCGTTACCCCTTTTATGCTTCACACATGTATGTTTATGATTTTCTGACTTGCGGGATTGGTTAGTTTCGTTCCGGAAAGCTTTCGGGCTGATTTGGGCCCTTTGATTCTTGACATAGAAGCCTAAGTTAGAAATGTTGACCAAACTTTTAATTTTGTGAAAACGACCCGGAACGGTATTTTGATGGCTCTGATAGCTTTGTATCGTGATTTCGGACTTGGGCGTATGTCCGGAATTAATTTCGGAAGTATGTTGGTAGATTTGTGTAGTTTTGTCAAATTTTGGCAATTTGAAGTTGAAAAATTCGACTGTAGGTTGACTTTTAGCTATCGATCTTGAAATTGGTATTTTATGTTATTTAGAACTTATCTGCAAAATTTGATATCATTTGGAGTTGGTTTTATAGATTCAGACGTTTAGTTGTAATTTTAGAGATTCTTCAACTTTACTTTGAAACTTATGTGTTTTAGTGTTCGATTCATAGTTTTAGATGTTATTTTTTTATTTTGATCGAGCGAGCGAGTTCGTATGATTTTTTAGACTTGTGTGGATGTTTGGTTTGGAGCCCCGAGGGCTCGGATGAGTTTCGATCATGTTTCTGAATGGAGTGAATTGAAATTTAATTGCTAGTGTTCCTGGTGATCAGTTATCGCAATTGCGAAGGTGACAGTGGGGGCAAAGATGTCGCAATTGCTACTTCCCCAGTAGGATTTTGGTTTGGTTCGCATTTGCGAACATTTATTCGCTTTTGCGAGGTTTCCAACTTCACAATTGTGATAATGATTGAGGTTGTCATGGTTCGCAAATGTGAACCATGGTCTGCAATTGCGAGGGTTCGCAAATGCGAACCCTGTGTCGCAAATGCGACAACTGCAGCTGGTACAACGGGTTGGGAGAGGGATTTTTCAACACATTCTCTCACTTTAGAACCCTAGACTCGGTAGGAGGCGATTTGAAGAGGGAATGTTCATCTACAAACTTTGGGTAAGTGATTCTAATCAACTTCTTATCATATTCCATCAATATATCTTAGATTTTAACATCAAAATCATGTAATCAAAGTAAAAAATTATGAAACCTTGTCAAGTTTTTGAGAAATAAGAAATTGAGTTTTATGAGTCGATTTGGACTCGGATTTTGAAACTAATCATATAAATGAACTTGTGGGATCATGGGTAGTTGGAATCTACCATTGGACCCGGGTTTTGATAGGGCGGGCCCCGGGTTAAACTTTGTTGACTTTTTGAGAAAAATATAAAGATCATACCTTTATCTATTGTAATTAATTTCCCTTGCGTTTTTTGATGATTTTAAATCGAGTTTTATTAGATTTGAGCTGCGTGGAGGCGAATTTTAGGGGAAAACCTATTTTTGAGGATTGAATTGACCTAGTTGAGGTAAGTATCTTGCCTATATTTGTGTGGGGGAGCTACCCCTTAGGATTTGGGATCGATTGTGTCATTATGTTATGTGCAAGCCGTGTACGCAAGGTGACGAGTGGGTACAAGTATTGTATGTGATAATTGACTGGTTTTGGCTACTTAGACACTTTTTCATACTTTAATTGAATTGTCATATCATGTTCTTATAGTCAATCTATTCTTACTTGTGTTAGTCTATCTTTACATTCTTTAAATAACTTGTTTAACACTTGTTCTACCTCCTACTTGATCCTTTCATACTTAAGTTGAATTTGTTGCTCTTTTCATTGTACATACTATCTCTTTCATTATTGATATCATTATTTGAAGTCGTTGTACATGTTATCTCTTTCATCGTTGATATCATTATTTGAAGTCATTGTATATGTTATCTCTTTCATTGTTGATTACCATTATTTGAAGTCATTGTTACACGTTATCTCTTTCATTGTGAGTTATTCTTATTTAATATCATGGTCACACATTACTTTTCTCATTGTTGAGTTATTAGTGTTGAAGTTGTGAAAATCGTTATCATGTTGAGGCAAGTTGTTATTTGTTGAGACATCTTTCTTGTTGAGAATTTACATTCATTGTCATTATTGATATTCTTGCACACTTTGTGGTGGAGCATGGGCTATTATTGTGGAAATATTGATATTGTTGATTATTGGCAAGTTGTGACATATGGACACTTGTGGTGCGAGTTGTTATTGTGATGTGATATTGATATTACACCCCATATTTTCGTAAATGCAATATTGCATCCCGCATTTTTGTACGTTAAAGTTTCATCATAAGTTAATCGACATAAGTTCGGGAATTGAGATTATTTTGAGATTATAAGTATTGTGCTATTTCAAACAAGTGATAAGTAAATTCGTGAAGGTGAGAGGGTGAGCGAATCGAAGAAAATGAGTTTCGTCGAAGTTTGACATTTTGGGATATTTTGCAGCCTATGGTTTCTAGGTATCGAGAACTCTAATTAAGAGAGTAAAGAAGAGTTAGAGACGATGTGATGTCACGCTTGATGTTCCAGGATGACACAAGAAAATCTATGATGCAAGCAAGTTGAAGGGAGGTTGCGAGTAGTATAAATAGATATGTGTAGGTCGCAAGCTAAAGTATGGTAAAGTGACAAAGTTTTAGGAAGACATGAGTAAGGATAAGAAAGGGTGAGTGAGAAGGTAACGAGAATGGATAATTCCTCGAGATTAAGCCCATGAAAACAAGAGAGCTGATGGTTTCTCTAAGTTATAGAAAGCTCAGTATAGCCTGAATGAACTCAAAGGAGTCTAAGACTAATAGCATTTAGAAGAGATGGATGCTGCCCTGGTAATAGAATAAGGGTGTAATTGTGATAGATAAAGGATGACGTTCGGGCCTTTGATTGAGTAATGATTTGAAGAAAAAAAAAGGGATTTCACGGACGGCACAGGATTAAAATACCCACGTAAAATAAATCACATTGGGATGTTATGAAATATGGTTATGGAAGTATGGTATCGCTCCCAGGTGGATCAAAAAAATCACTTCAAATGTTCCTCGATGCAACGTGAGCCCTAGTGATTACGTAAGAAGTTTCAAGTTATCAGTGGTAAATTGTAGATCAACATTGAGGTGAATCAACGATGGATGGATAAAAGTTACAAAGCATGAGATGAGATTAGGTCGTCATTCTTAAGATGAAGAGTAATGAGGAAGCATTAAAGGACTTAGATTTATATAAATAGGATAAGCAATGAGAGTAACTTGGAGTTTGGTAGCAGACCTCAGTAACAATAAACCGAAGTAAGAGTTATGGTATAGTATGACCTATTTAGATGCAGTAAAGCCATGCACGCTCATAGGTACAACTTGTCATAATTCTATATATGTTCACAAAGTGAGGCTTAGAGATTAGCTAAAAGCTGGATGAAAAATGAGAGAAGAGTCACATAGGCACACATACAAGGACAAAGTCGTACATACTGCATGATAGAAGGTAGCAACAGTTACGAGATTGGAAATATTCTGACCCCAAGTCGTGGTGTGAGAAAGAGACCTAAAGGGGGAAATGCCCTGGCCTTTGGATTTATTCACAGAACAGTTGCCTAGATGGCAAGGAGAGTACTAAAGTATTCGCAAGAGCTATAGGTTATGATTATGATAAGTGCATCAGTCAATATTCGAGGACGAATTTTCCAAAGGGTTGAATGATGTTACATCCCATGTTTTCGTAAATGCGATGTTGCATCCCGTATTTTCGTACGTTAAAGTTTCATTGTAAGTTAATCGACTTAAGTTTGGANCATTTAAGCTCACATCAATGAGGAAGTGGAGACCCTATGTTGGAAAATATTGCTTGGGATTGGTGTACCCTATACTGGTAAGGAGATTAGGGACTGGTGACCCTATGTCGGAAAACACAACTAGGGATTGGTGTAACCTGATACTGGTAAGGAAATGTAACCACGTGTTGGTACCATGTATTACGGAAAAACAAATATAACCAGGGGTTGGTTCCCCATATTACTAGGAAGGAATGCAACCACGGGTTGGTATCCTGTATTACTGGAAAAGAAAAGTAACCAGGGGTTGGTACCCTGTATTACTAAAAAGGAAATGCAACCAGAGGTTGGTGCTCGGTATTATCGAACATGAATGTAACCAAGGGTTGGCGCCCTGTATTACTGAAAAGGGAATGTAACTAGGGGTTGAGGCCCTGTATTACTGAAAAGGGAATGTAACCAGGGGTTGGTGCCTTGTATAACAGAAAAGGAAATGTAACTAAGGGTTGGCGCCTTGTATTACTGAAAATGAAATGTAACCAGGGGATGGTGCCCTATATTATGAAAAAGGAAATGTAACCAGGGGTTGGCGACCTGTATTACTGAAAAGGAAATTTAACTAGGGGTTGGCACCCTGTATTACGGAAAAAGAAATGTAACCAGGGGTTAGAACCTTGTGTTACAGAAAAGAAAATGTAACCAGGGGTTGGCGCCCTGTATTACGAAAAAGGAAATATAACCAGGGGTTGGCGCCCTGTATTATTGAAAAGGAAATGTAACCAGGGGTTGGCGCCCTGTATTATTGAAAAGGAAATGTAACCAGGGGTTGGCGCCTTGTATTACGGAAAAGGAAATGTAACTAGGGGCGGGCGCCCTGTATTATTGAAAAGGAAATGTAACTAGAGGATGACGCCCTGTATTATTGAAAAGGAAATGTAACCAGGGGTTGGTACCCTGTATTACTAAAAAGGAAATAAAACTAGGGGTTGGTGCCCTGTATTACTGAAAAGAGAATATAACCAGGGGTTGGTGCCCTGTATTATTGAAAAGGAAATGTAACCAAGAGTTGGCGCCTTGTATTATGCAAAATGAAATGTAACCAACAGATGGTGCCCTGTATTACGGAAAAAGAAATGTAACCTGGGATTGTCACCCTGTATTACTGAAAAGAAAATGTAACCAAGGGTTGGCGCCCTGTTTTACGAAAAAGGAAATATAACCAGGGATTGACGTCCTGTATTACGGAAAAGGAAATATAACTAGGGATTGGCGCCCTGTATTATTGAAAAGAAAATATAACCAGGGGTTGGGGCCCTGTATTACTGAAAAGAAAATGTAACCAGGGGTTGGCGCCCTGTATTACTGAAAAGGAAATGTAACTTGGGGTTGGCACCCTGTATTACTAAAAAGGAAATGTAACTAGGGGTTGGTGCCCTGTATTACTAAAAAGGGAATGTAACCAGGGGTTGGTGTCGTGTATTACTGAAAAGGAAATGTAACCAAGGGTTGGTGCCTTGTATTACTGAAAATGAAATGTAACCAGGGGATGGTGCCCTATATTACAAAAAAGGAAATGTAACCAGGGGTTGGCAACCTGTATTACTGAAAAGGAAATTTAACCAGGGGTTGCGCCCTGTATTACAGAAAAGGAAATGTAACCTGGGGTTAGCGCCCTCTATTACGGAAAAGGAAATGTAATCAGGGGTCGACGCCATGTATTACGGAAAAGGAAATATATCCAGGGGTTGGCGCCTTGTATTATTAAAAAGGAAATATAACCAGGGGTTGGCGCTTTGTATTACAGAAAAGGAAATGTAACTAGGTGATGACGCCCTGTATTATTGAAAAGGAAATGTAACCAGGGGTTGGCACCCTATATTACTAAAAAGGAAATGTAACTAGGGGTTGGTGCCTTGTATTACTGAAAAGGGAATGTAACCAGGGGTTGGGGCCCTGTATTATTGAAAAGGAAATGTAACCAGGGGTTGGCGCCTTGTATTACTGAAAATAAAATGTAACCAGCGGATGGTGCCATGTATTACGGAAAAGGAAATGTAATCTGGGGTTGGTGACCTGTATTACTGAAAAGGAAATGTAACCAGGGGTTGACGCCATATAATACTGAAAAGGAAATGTACCAGAGGTTGGCGTCCTGTATTACGGAAAAGGAAATATAACCAGGGATTGGCGCCATGTATTACGAAAAAGGAAATGTAACCAGGGGTTGGGGCCCTATATTATTGAAAAGGAAATGTAACCAGGGGTTGGCGCCCTATATTACTGAAAAGAAAATGTAACCAGGGGTTGACGCCTTGTATTACTGAAAAGGAAATATAATCGGGGGTTGGCGTCCGATATTACTGAAAAGGAAATATAACCAGGGGTTGGCGCCCTGTTTTACTGAAAAAGAAATGTAACTAGGGGTTGGCGCCCTATATTACTGAAAAGGAAAAGTAACCAGGGGTTGGCGCCCTGTATTACTGAAAAGGAAATGTAACCAGGGGTTGGCACCCTGTATTACTGAATAGGAAATGTAACCAGGGGTTGGCGCCCTGTATTACGGAAAAGGAAAGGTAACCTGGGGATGGTGCCCTATATTAAGAAAAAGGAAATGTAACCAGGGGTTAGTGCCCTGTATTACTGAAAAGGAAATGTAATCAGGGGTTGGTGCCCTGTATTATTGAAAAGAAAATGTAACCAAGGGTTGACACCTTGTATTACTGAAAATGAAATGTAATCAGGGACTGACGCCCTGTATTATTGAAAAATGCTGAATCCCCCTAGGAGAAAAGGTTCTACCGGGTTAAGCTACGTAAAACAACCTGAGCGAAGAGTACTTCTACCCGGTAATATGATATGGATCCCCCTAGGCAAAAAGGTTATACCTCGGTTAAGCTATGTAAAACAACCTGAGCGAAAAGTACTTCTACCAGGAAATATGAGCTGGATCCCCCTAGGAGAAAAGGTTCTACCTGGGTTAAGCTACAAAAAACAGCCTGGGCGAAGAGTACTTCTACCCAGAACTGTGAGTTGAATCCCCCTAGGCCAAAAGGTTCTACCTGGGTTTAGCTAAAATAATCTATAATAGTGATGCATTCTGAAAATAAAAGAAAATAGAGATTTTGCGAAACTCACCTTTGGTGACATTCGTTCTTTAGGAATCACCATTATGCACTACTTTGTTCCTGCTGCAAACAAAGAAAAATTGTGATTTTTAAAAAGTGATGGTCGGTGTGTGGCCTTGATGTCTTTGGCAGCTTGGCTTTGTGCCCATCTTCTTTTGATGATGATTTCAACTTGCTACTACATGTTTTATGAATACCACTTGCATATTTGGCCCCATAGAGACTTTGACTTTTCCAACTTTTATATGATGGTTGGTCGCGTGGGACTTAACCTTTTCAACTTTATTTTTGCCTTTGTGGTATTTCACTTTCGACTTCTTTCCTCCAAAACTTTCAATTTCAGANGGAACCTTTGGCTTTTCAAACTTTGCCAAAATGGTTAGCCATTTGGGACTTAACCTATTCAATTTCATTTTACCTTGTAGGCACTTTCAATTTGATTTTCTCCTTAAAAGAGTGTTTGATTTCTAAGCACCGGCTGCCATGGCCAGTCGGGGTCGACTTGATGCCCCTGCTGAGTCCGGGTGCCTTTTTTGCATATTAGATTGTATCAAACGAGAGCCCTGTAAATCAGTCTTTCCATCCCTTCTTTGCCTTAGTTTTTGGAACAGAGTTAGACCGAAAGGAATTCAAAGAACAACAAACAATGGAATGGACAATGAATATAGACAAGAGGTATCCCTTTCGGGGAAAGGAAAGGACTTATCTGAAGTACATGCGGACTTCAATGAACATGACATGCCTTTTGGACTGGATGCCTGATTTGTGTAAACCGTCTGCCTCTTAGAAATTCATCACAACTTTTACCTCGAAATCGAGAAACCTTGCCCAGGATTGTGTCGATGCCAATGGTTGTGAGGATCCTCTTTTCGATCACTGGCGCCCTTTGTGGGTTTTCACCAGTTGACCTCTCTCTTCTCACCATCACCTTATAGTAGTCTTTGCGAGTTTTCACTTACAAGACTCTCTCATTTTAATTTCTCTGCTTACCATCACCTTACGGTGCCTGTGAGGGTTTTCACCAATAAGATCCTCTCATTTTATTTCTCTCATTTGATTGCTTTAGATCCAAGTAACTGTATCCTCTCATTTTGAACCTCTTTGCTGATTGATCGGAAGGACTTGAACAAGATTTGGGGTAAAAAGAATTTGGATTGAATTACAACTTTGGAACCTTTCAAGCGAAACCATTGCTGAAACATTATAACATCTGCCCCAGTTTCACTTTTGGGGGAATTTGGATTTTTGTTTTGGTGTGACTGAACCCCAAAGAGAGGCTGCCTACGTATTCTTTCGGAATCAAGTCAAACGTAGTTCAAGGTAACTACTTTTTTTTCTTCTGTTTTGTTTTGTTTTCTCTTTTTTCCTTTTTTTTACATTTTCATTCATTTTGTTTTCTCAATAATAACTTCCAAGTTCCAAAGAGGGTAATCAAAGAAAAGGGAACCGGCTCAGAGGGTTTGCAAAAGGTTGATAGTACTTGGATAGTGAGAAAGAAAGTCTTCTTCATCACAACCAGATAACATTAATGTTATATAGAAGATCAAAGATAGTACTTTTTGACTGCAACTGTGTTGACATTGTTTGAGGGATATTTCCTTTGATGTTTCCTAAGTACAACACTCTCTTTTGGCAGTACTCTTGTTACAATGTATGGACCTTTTGACATTTTTGATTCTTTATTTTATTTCCTTAAAATTATCTTCATTGCATTCTGATTTTTGATTCATTATTTCAAAGTCTGAAAACGTTTTAGGATTTGGGCCTGAAGTCCGCAGGCATGTCATGTCATCAAAATCTGCATTTAACAACACTGAAAAGAGAATAAGAAAAGTGACAAGATTAAGAAAAGAGACATCCCCAGACAATGAAATATTAATTTCATTTGATTTTTTTATATTATTATTATTATTTTAAAATTTTAAAGATAGAAGAGTTTACATCGTAAAGTAAGACAACAAAGTTAAACATCCGGATCACACCCTGAAATAATCCGAACGTGAAAAGTATAGCAAGACCGGCTACTGAGACTCCCGTCTGATAGGGCACTTTCAGGTTTGGTGACCGCTTTTTGGCTTTTCTTCTGTCTCGGCAATGGCTGCAATGGCCTTCAGTGCAAGATCAAATTCCTCATTTTCACAAATCATTCCAACTAGTAGCCCATTGGTGTGAGCAGACATGTGATTGCTTATCACATCATGAGCCTCCTCGTCCTGAAGAACTATTGCCTTGACCTCGATGAGGTCTTCCACTGCTCTTTTGAGAGTCCAACAATATTCAGTATCATGTCCCACTACTCTGGAGTGGTATTCACATCTAGCATCAGCTCAGTGCAAGGGGAAGTCGGGGTTTGGCCGGTTCGGGGTCACTGGTTGCAGCAGACCTAGCCTGACTAACTTTTGGAACAAACTAGAGTATGATTTACCAATATGGGTTAACTGATTCCTTCTGAGGGGATCTCTTGGGCGAGGATTGTATTGGGGAACATTTGGTTGGGTATTATATGGAGCTTGGTAAGGATGGGCATTTCTGGGAGGTGGAGCTCGATTTTGTGTATAATGTTGTGGCCGCGTGTAAGATTGCGCGTTCATCACCGCATAGGGATGCAGTGCCACGACATAAGAAGCATCTTGATGGGGATAATAGTGTTGTGGGACCTCAGGAAACATATATGATTGGCGAACCTTAGGATAATAGTATACCACGACATATATTTTGTTTAAGACTTTTCCTTTTCTTGGCCATCTCATCCGGCTCAACTGTCTTGGCGGGCTTTTCATTTTCCACTGGTGACTCGTACTGAGGAGTCTGATTGTATAAAGTCGAGACCCTGAAATCCATATTTGGAGAGTAGTATTGGCCATCATAAGCATGAGATGGTGGTTCATTGTTTGGACTTGTCCCAGGAGGTGGTGGCAAGATTATATATACCGGTGCGCCAGACATGGCGAGAGGGGTGTTCCTCACCAGTGCGATTGGAGGTCGTATATTAGAGGTACCAGGGGCAGCATGGAGGATGTAGTTTGGCACATACCCTGGTGGTAGAATGTGATTTTTCACTACATGGAGTGGTGGTTGAGTAGCCCGGGGTACGGTGGAAGTTCCCTCCGAGGGACCCTGGGGCGGAGGCTGACCGAAAACCCAAGCATGATATACATCTGATAGTTGTTGTCTCAATGTTCTTATTTCCTCCGATTCTTGCTCAGCTGACGGATCCTGGGGATTGTCACTGAGCAACCCAATTTCATCATTGTTATCCATTACTACTGTTCCCTTTGATCTGGTGAAGTAATGATGTGTAGCGAGTTTCACCACAAACCAACCACCTTAAGCTTACTATATAAGATACAACAAACGTGTTAGGGTTAGGCATTTATAGATATGAATCACACGTAATATGCCACGCTCCTAACATTATCACCATTTTTTTTCTTTTCCCTCACGCCTCATTTTGACCCCTCATCTTAGAATCGTTTAAAAATATTTTGATCGAACCTTTTGTGGGTTGCCTACGTATCATGTCGCCGCATTAATCAGATTATTACATAGTTCAGGGAGATCGGGAATAGACTGACCCAATATTTTTATATAAAGACTTTTAAATATTATTGTTTTGAGTTTTTTTCTTTTTTTCTTTTTATGGAATTTTGAATTTTTTTATTGTTTTTTTAAAAAGAAGGAATTCTAAAGAAGGAAGAAAATATTTTGGATTTTGATTTGAAATTTTTTTGTTCTTTATTTTTTTTTAAATGAAAGACTTCAGAAAAGAAGGAAAAAGTTTTTTGGATTTAATTGTTTTTTTTTTTGGATTTTCTAAGGAAAGAATTCTAAAGAGGGAATCAAGGAAAGGGAAAATATTTTTGAATTATTTTTTGAAAATTGGGGCAGGAACCGATAAGGTTTGCCTACTTATCTCACATCCGGTGAGAATCAGACCCGCGTAGTTCGGTCAAAACCGACTATGTTCTTTTTGTTTTTCATGAAAATTAATCTTTAAAATCTATTCGCACTAGACGACATCATTTTTTCTCTGTTTATTCAACTGATTTATGCTAAAGTCGATGAACATGCAAGCCTCCCAAATAAGCATGAGATGGTGGCAAGAGATCAACATGTAAGCCTCCTAAAACAAAACTCGGCTTTTGTACCGACCTTTGCTAAGTCAAATGCACGTGATACAAATAAAGTGAACCTACTAGGAATATATGGCATGAGGTTTAGTCTTCTAGGTTTATATCCTGATGGAGAAGGTATCTAGACTGGCTTACTCGAGCGGACAGCTCAAGCCGAGCAGGGTCAGCATACCAGTAGCATTGCTTTCCGGCTTAGCTGGTGGTGCTCCCCGCCTAAAATACGTGTGACTTAAATCCTTCACCGGGTGACAATGTCACAATCCAAAATCCCAACCTGTCATGATGGCGCCTATCTCGATACTAGGCAAGCCAATAATATCAATAAACCACACTTTCTTTTAAGTTTAAAAATATAATATTTAAATACAATACAAAATCCCACAAATACTGATACGAACACTCCCCAAAATCTGGTGTCACTGAGTACATGAGCATCTAATATGACTACAACTATGGAAAAATACGGTCTTTAATAGTCTAAGACCAAAATACGCTAAATAAGGAGATAGGGAAGGAGAGACAAGGTCTGCGAAATACGACAACTACCTCAGAATCTCTGGAAGATCAACTGTACGAGAGAATCAACACCCGCTATGTCCAGAAGCACCTGGATCTGTACACGAAGTGCAGGGTGTAGTATGAGTACAACCAACTCAGCAAATAACAATAATAACTAAGGAATTGAAGATAGTGA
>AWOL01S0040262.1:17714-50744 GCA_000715115.1 Nicotiana otophora
TATTCTTTGTCAAATATTAATTCTTGAATTCCTGCATTAATTGTTACATGCTATTTGAATTATGTGTTTTAATTGTTATTTGACATTTAGTATATTAAATATTAAACCGCCTATTTTCTCCCTGATTTTCATAATAATTTGCTATTTGTCATTGTTTGTTTCATAATTAAATCATAATTATTGTATGCTTGTTGTTTTATAATTTTATATTAATTATTGTATTTATTGGGGAAATTTCTTCTATAAGAATTGGTAAATAGATATATTAGAGGATCGGGTTGCACGCCGCAACAAAATTGATTGAAATGGATATATTGGAGGATCGGGTTGCACGCCGCAACAAATTTATTAAAAAGTCCATATTGGAGGATCGGGTTGCACGCCGCAACTGACTTATTAAAAGTCAATATTTGGGGGATCGGATTGCATGCCGCAATAGACTTATTTAAAACTCAATATTGAGGATCGGATTGCACGCCGCAACAGACTTATATAAAAGTCTATATATAATTGATTGAAATAAATATATGACAGACCTGATTAAAAGGAATATATTGGGAGAGCGGGTTGCACGCTGCAACAACATTGAATGTGAATATATTGTGAGAGCGGGTTGCAAGCTGCAATAGAATTGATGGAAATGATAATTGGTTACGACTGCTGAATTGGCTTCAATTATTATAAAGAAGTTACCTGATTTATTTCTATTATTTGTTGTTGTTACTAATATTGCGTACAGGTTAATGTAAGTGAACCGCCTTAGCCTCGTCACTACTTCGTCGAGGTTAGGCTCAACACTTACCAGTACATGGGGTGGGTTGTACTGGTACTACACTCTGCACTTCTTGTGTATATTTCAGAGTTGGTCCCAGTGGCGTACCATAGACTTGCTCGGATTTCAGCTACTCAGAGAAGACTTGAGGTATAACTGCACGACTTCGCAGTTCTGAAGTCACCGTCTACTTTACTTTAGCTGTGTGTTTGTTTCCAGATAGTTTTATTTTATTCAGACTTTTATTTGTATTATTCTAGAAGTTCGTGCACTTGTGACATCAATTCTGGGATGGTATTTAGACACTGTTATTGTTATGGATTATTCACTATATTTCAGACCTTACTTTCGCATTTATTTCTTTGTTATTAATAAATTTAAAAATTATTTAGAAATGTTTAATAATAATCTAACATTGGCTTGCCTAGCAAGTGAAATGTTAGGCGCCATTACGGTCCGAAGGTGGAAATTTCGGAGCGTGACAAATTCACACCCCGATTTGAACTTTGAGCTTTAAACTTTTCAATTTGCAAATTTCATGCCAAAACTTATTAAATGAATTCAGAATGACTTCAAATTTGGCACACAAGTCTTAAATGACATAACGAAGCTATTCAAATTTTTAGGAATTAGATTCCGGCTCCGATATCAAAAAGTCAACCCCGTGGTCAAACTTGAAAATCTTTAGCCTTTAAATTACTAGTTTCCGTTAAATGGTCATAACTTGAGCTAGGGACCTCCAAAATAAATTCTGGGCGTGCGCCCAAGTCCCAAATCACGATACGGACCTACCGAAATTGTTAAAACACTGATCCGGGTCCGTTTGCTCAAAATATTTACCAAAGTCAACTCAATTGAGTTTTAAGGTTCTATTTCACATTTTAAATTTTTCACATAAAAACTTTTCGGAAAATTTTACGGATTGCGCATGCAAGTCGAGGAATGATAAATAGTGCTTTCGAGGTCTTAGAACACAGAATTACTTATTAAATTTAAAGATGACATTTTAGGTCATCACAAATTCGAAACTTAATTGTGGTTTTTTGAACTCTAGCGACCATAATCTATACTATATTAAAAGCACGAAGGCCATTAGCGAAATGTCGTTCCCTTTTTTACCCCTTTAAAAATAGAGTCCGCACTAGACAAAATAGTTATTTAATTAATTTTTTAATATGGAGGATTAATTATTTAATTAGTTCCCTAATATTTATGAATAGTCATTTAATTAATTTTTTAATATGGAGGATTAATTATTTAATTAGTTCCCTAATATTTATGAATAGTCATTTAATTATTTTCCTAAAATATAGTACTTTGAAATCAACTAACATTTTAGTACTTATTAATTTTTTCCTTATTTGAACTAGAATATTCTTTTAAATAATATTTGAACCCCTTTCCTTATATGTATGACCGTAGAACATCATTGTCGCTTTAAATTTGTTTTAAGAAGTCAATTATTATTTAAATTAAGGGTTTACCAAATAACAATGATTTTCTTGCTAAGACTCTTTATGATGTATATATTTGAAGAGAAGTTAACGTAAATATAAATATAATAAAGGAACTTAAAAATGTAAATGTTAGTTATAGATACTTTGAAGTGCATTATGACATTTGTAATTCCCTCCATAGTTATTAGACCATCAAGCAAGGTTAATAAATATTTATAAATTATAGAAAAATACTACTGAAAGATATTTAGTTATTATTTTATTTTAGTCAGAGAATTAAGTTAAAGATTAAATTTTTCTAATCTTGTTTAATCCTTATTATGAGTTCAAGTTTATATTCATAATTCTTTTTAAATCTATATTCTATATACTTTTATTGACAGATGTAAAATTCACGTGCAACGCACGTACACTAAAGCTAGTAGGTAAAAAAAACAGACTGGGCACTATTTTATATATGACGCGGTTATTCACCGCGCTATACTTTAACGGCACGTTTGTCCATTAAGGTATAACACGGTGAATAATCGCGCTATATCTAAATGTTGGGGCCACCAATAATTTATCTGCTCAAAACTGACATACCAATAATTCATATGGGTATAGCGCGCATATTTAAGGCGCTATACATCAAATAATTATACCCCCCGGAGTGTTGTTTTTCCTTATTTAAGGAGTTTCAGGATTTTATTAAAATCCATTCATGATCCTTCAAGTCTTCCGAAATATTTGTTCGTTAAGTTATTTTGTATTTTGTCATAATGTCCGAAGAGCGAAAAATTAGGATTTTATTATATTGGGGGGTAGGGGGTGAGGTTGTGGTTGAGAATAACTCAGTAAGCTATAGTAGTTCTCTACAGTGTCATGTTAAGTTGCCACTTACAATAGAATACAATACATTGGTATCGTTGTTATGTAAAAAGAATGAGTGTGAGAAAACGTTCGGGTATTAAAGTAACCGGAATATATTCGTATTCTCTTATTCCGCAAGGGGTTTTTCACGACCCAATTTAGGATTATGACCGGCACTTAGGAGCAAGTGCCCCCAAGTAAGCCTCATCGGTATTTTACAGAAAATCCGACAGACTTTCCCCTGTTTTTGGAATATCGAAAAACATTTCCCTGGCTCAAATCAACAACCAACATCCTAATATCAATTCAAACAACAATAACTTTATCAATTAACCAAAATAAATATCTACTATCAATAGTCCACCCACTAACAACTAGAAATACTAATTTATCTCCAACTTTGATAACAATAAGCGACACTCAACATAAGTCTATAATAACAAACTCATGACACTAAAAGAATGACTATGGAGCGACTCTAAGAGTTCAAAGAAAAGACCATAACAATAAATAAAATCTCCGCCCACATGAACAAGTGTGAGGCTCTCCAAGAACTATCAACTTGTACGCTCTAATTAACGAAATCCCCGTCCGCATCAACTGCTGTCTATGTAAAATAATTCGCGGGGAATGAGTCGCTAGCTCAGTGAGTAATAACACTTATCCATAACTATTTTTATTGGGGACAAGTCAAAAAATATGCTAGTATACATATTAAACAACAAATATCATAAGAATGCCCTTTCAGAAACAATAAACAATAATCAGTCTCATCATGTTTTTCACGTAATATAAATCAATTGACAATTCGGTAATAAGCTCGGTAAATTTTGTGCAATATCAATATTCATTGGGAGGTTTGAATGAACGGATCATGTAATCGGTATAACTGTGGACTTCTTCGCAAGAAGTCAAATATAACGGTAGTACTTACTCGAGGAAAATCGGTAACGATATGCTAGTTCTACCTTCCCACTAGCGAGGGCTATAACGGTAATCGGTAATTACAAGGTGCACCAGGTGTAACGAACCCGCTGTTAGCTACGGGATCCTTCAAAGTCTAGCACCAGGTGTAACGAATCCGCCGTTAGCTACGGGATCCTTCAAAGTCTACTCCCATTTATACTTGTCTCTGTAATCCGTATATACTCATAAGAAAATATTTTAAAACAATATAGGGCATTTCGGTTCTTATCAAATCATGTAATTTCATTTCGATAACAGTAAATTCAAGTAACGGTAAAACATATCTAGTGACAACAAGAATACTTAAAACAATGGTAATCATCTCAAATAACTATTTCGGTATCATATCGAGTAAAAGACTTGTCCCACATGTAACTCAAAATAATCGGTAACATATTCATATTAAAACTCATATGTAAATCATGCAAGTTATAAAAACATAAATTGCGGTAAGATTACTACTCATAGTACTCGTGCCGAAATACCAAATGCTTCTCCTCGAGCAATTCGTACAAATTCCTCCAATCAATCTATAATTACATAATATCTATAGCATGTTAATTTCCTTATTTAGGCTAATTCATAGCTAATTTAGAATACCCAACAGTTGAGGTTTTATATTTGACTCTTAACTCGCCGAATTATATTTACCCACAGATAAGTAATTACTAATCTATCAACTCCAACATATTCATATAATTTATTAATCCAATTTCATAAAGTTCTATTGATTCTTTAGGAAGAAAATTCTCAATTGCGTGAATGAACTAGTGAAATTTCTATTACTCTGTAGAATCTTCCAATCATGAGAATTGAAATTAAAATCTATCAGAAGAAGAAGTTCAAGTAATACCCGTAAGACACAATTAGTGCTTAAGATTCCTCAACAGTTATAGCTATGGTTCCAACGCACTGTGCCAACTTCTTCCTCCTTCTTTTCTCTTTTCTTTCTTTCTTCCCTGTTGGTTTGTTATTTTCCGATTCTTGAAGCTTTCTGCTTCGTCCCTTTCCCCTTACCCTTTTAATCTTTTTGGGTAGATATTGTTTATTATGGGCTTCGGCCCTTTTGTTTTAAATTCCTTATCCCTTTTTTTGACATAATTAATTGCTAAATGACTAATATATCCTTGGTTAAAATCATGGGATATTACATCCTCCTCACCTTATAAAAATTCGGTCCCCGAATTTATCTCAAATGCATACCTGTAGACTGAACTAAGTGAGGATACTTGACTCGCATAGAATCTTCCACTTCCCATGTAGCTTCATCAACTGTATGATTTCTCCATAAGACCTTCACAAATAATATTTCTTTTGACCGTAGTTTTCTTAGTTGTCTATCAACAATAGCCATCGGCTCTTCTTCATAAGACAACTTCTTATCAAGCGGTATAGTCGACGCTTCAAGCACCTGAGATGAGTTAGATATACATTTTCTTAGCATTGAGACATGAAACACTGGATGAATAAAAGACAACTCGGGAGGAAGTGCCAAACGATAAGCCATAACTCCCACTCGGTCTAATATCTCATACGGTCCTATAAACCTGGGGCTCAACTAGCCTCTTTTCCCAAACCGCATCACACATTTCATAGGAGAGACTCGTAAGAACACTTTTTCCCCAATTGTGAACACTAAATCTCTTCTTCTCTTATCTGCATAAGATTTTTGTCTGCTTTGAGCCGTGAGCAATCTCTGTCTGATTAATTGAACCTTGTCAATAGCTTCTTGTACTAAGTTGAGTCCTAATAAGTTAGTCTCATCGGCTTTAAAACATCCGATAGGAGAACAACATCATATACTATACAATGCTCCATACGGTGCCACCTATATACTAGACTGAAAGCTATCATTATAGGCAAATTCAGCTATAGATATATAAGCGTACAAGCTACCTCCAAAATCAAAATGTAAGCTCTCTACATATACTTCAAAATTTGTATAATACGTTCAGACTGCTTGTCTGTCGGCTGATAAAATCGGATACAAAGATATATCTACTCGTGTAACCAATGTTTCTTAGAAATATTGTCAAAATCGTGTAGTAAATTCTGAGCTTCTATCAGACATGATGGGCAATAGACCACGTATAGTTCAATAGTTTTCCATTCATGTATATTTGATTATATTTATCTCAGTGTGCGAAGTTTTGACTGGCAAAAGTGTGTCTACCATGTAAGCCAATTTCAATTACCTACATATAATTATAACTTCTAATTGTTTAAGGTAGTTTTTCCATAAAATTCACTTTGATTCTATTTTATTTTCACTTTGGAATCTCGAGTTGTTGTAGCGTGCATGCGAGTCACAAATGTTGACATGCTAACAAGTTTAAGCTATTAGAAACAAGGTTAAGTTAATCTTTCTCCTTTTGTTTTCCACAATTATAGTTTTCATCTAGTCATGGTACATTTTACTAGGCCCCGAATGTAAAGCGTATCTAGGATTGTGAGCTCTTCAAGAATAACTCATCTTAATACATCTACATCTAGTACACATAACTAATTACCTAGTCGAGAATACAATTTCTGTCAATAGTTATATCCTTTTTTTACTAGCTAAAACCTCATCTCGATATTTGCATAATCCCTCATCTATATATTGAGTGACCTTTATGCGCGTTACTAATGAAGACTTTACTTGAATACAAGCCAGCAATGGCTCTGAAACGTTTCACACTAAATCCGACTCCTGTACCATTTAGTTTGTGCATATTCTTAACCAAAAGTCTTGCTATAGGAGCGATATGTGCCGAACTACCCCACAATTCTTTTTTTTACTTAATGCATTGGCCACAACAAATGGCATTTCCAGGAAGATATAGAATAGTGCAATAATCATAGTCCTTAAATAGTTTTATCTATCTACCTTACTAAAACTTCAAATGTCTTTGCTAGAAGGCGTATTTCAAACTTTTGTGGTCTATAAACTCTCGCAAGTTTCATTGTACAAATAGTGTCTCTAAATCTTCAGAGCAAATACAATTACGACAATCTCCAAATCATAGGTGGGATAGTTCTGATTGTACCTCTTTAGTTGTGTTGAAGCATAAGCTATCACATGATCAGTCTATATGAGAATATATCCTAATCTGACATTCGAAACATAACATTACACTGTAAATCCTCTAAAACACGGTGGTAAGGCTAATAGTTTTAGTGGTCAAACATGTCTTGAGCTTCGAAAAGCGCTCATATTTATTTCGTCCACTGAAACATTGATTTTTTTTCTATGTTAACTTGGTAAATGGCGCCGCTACTATAAAATAATTCTACAGAAATATCTTGTAGTAGCCTCCCTTGCCCAAGAGGTTATGAATCTCCATAGAAGTAGTTGATCCTTGCCACTTTTGAACTGCTTCTATCCTATTGGGATCTACCGTGATCACATCCTTAGTTATAATATGCCCGAGGAATGCCACTGAGTCTAGCCAAAATTCATGCTTCGAGAACTTGATAAAAAGCTGATTTTCTCCAGCGTCTTTAACACATTTTTCAAGTGATCCTCATGTTCTTCCTGGCTACGAGAATATACAAGAATATTACTTTTAAGAACTATGAATTTTTTTTTTTCTCCAAAAATCCAACTTGAAAACCTTATCCATTATGTACATCAATACAGCTGGAGCGTTGGCCAGTCCAAAATGTATCACAAATAACTCTTAATGTATGTATCGAGTTCTAGAGGCGGACATCGAAATATATTCCTTTCTTATTCTAAGCTGATGATAGCCAGATTGAAGATCAATGGCTTTTGTAACAGATCAAATAAGCCATCTATACGAGACAATGAATATTTGTTATATGTTTCTGCCTTGTTAAGAGTCTATAGTTTATGCACAACTTTCTTTTGTTTTGGGTCTCGTCTTTCTTTTTCGCAAACAGTATTGGTGCACCCCATGAATATATACTTGATTTGATAAAATTCTTATCAGTAGGTCTTGCAGCTATTCCTTTATCTCTATCTAGCTCCGCTGGTTTCATACAATATAGGTGTTTCGATTTGGGTTGCATGTGAGGTGACAAATCGATACCAAAGGCTATTCTCGTACTAGCTAGTCCTGGTAAATCCTCAAAAATATATCAAAGAATACTCTAGCTATTGGTACCTTTTTTTCCGAGTTTGGTGTCTTGTCTCTTTATGTCTCTTATCATAGCTAAGGACCCCAACAACCAATCTTTAGTAATATTGAACCTTGATACATGATATAATCTTATTTATTTTTGGAAATTGTTCTCCTCTTAGGACAAAATTGGGTTAGTTCAGTATCTCAAACTCAACTTCCTTTTCATGTGATCGAGGGTCGTATGGCAAGAAGATAACTGATCCATTTCAAGTAGACCATATTACTAATATCAAGTCGACTAAGATATCCCTATGTTCAACTTAAATTTGGCAAGCTCATTAAATATATTCGGTTAACTTAGATCCTCCCACATGAGTAACAGCCCAAAGAGATCATTCAACATCCCATAGTCCATGTTTCCAATTATTTGACCCCCGCTAAAATGCTCACCTAATGAATTCCCCAATCGTGTGCTTCCCTCATAAAACTTTTGTTGCATACCTATCACACCCATATTTTCAATCTTTTAGCAAGCTCAATTACCATAAAATAGATCATACTCTTCGAATATGAGGTCACCGCCTTATTTAAAAGGTTAATCACCCCTTAGACAATTTCTTAAATTTTAGATAATGTGTATTTAGCTAGATGAGGAAGTCTAATGGCATATATCGGTACTTCTATTGTGTTAACCAATTTCTTACCTAGTAGATTCATGATTTTTGTTACAAGAAGGAAGCGATTCATAAATAGTTTAGAGAACTCATTCCCAAATAAAATGTGTTGCTCCTATCGATGTTCCTAATGATACGATATTATACCACTAATTGGCTAGTTCTCTGGTCTGTAAACTCTAGCTAAACGGACCTTTTGCTAGTATATTCTAGAGCACATAACGCTAAAACAAATCCTTAAGGTATCTGAGGATCCTCCGGACTATCAGAAATGTTAAACTTGGCAGTTTCAACTTTAGGAACTTTATTAAGGATATATCTTTATTTTTGATAATCTTCACCAATTTAGGTGTCTGAGGCCTCTTAATCTTCAATTGCTTTCCATCCTTCTCGTGTCTATCCATTATATCCATTAAGATCTAAATTTTTCCTTTTACATGAAGGTAAGTAACTTTGTGACGACTCTATTCTATTGTTATAATAGTGAACTAGTGCTATTTTCTAAAATGTAGTCTATTACACATCTTAGGAGTATGAAAGCCCCTTTTTGCGGTACAATAGTTCTTTTTATTGGCCTTTCTATTAGTTCTGTCACTTTCCTTTGCTAGGAGACTATTAATTGTTCACTGGCAACACGAGTGTCTTTGAACCTTTAGCCAAATTCTATTATTGGATGATTGGTCCTAGCCAAACCGAAACAAGATAAAAGGTGGCATGTTGAGTTATCTGGCCCTACTTGCCACACACGTAAGGAGGAATAAGAAGAAAAACAAGACACATTCTATCACGCCTTCGCAGAATCACGATTATGGGAATGACCGGCTACATAACCATAATTGAGATTCTACTACCGACATATGCTCCACTAGTCACAAAAATAACCTAGGGCTCTGATACCGACTTTGTCACGACCCAATTTAGGATCATGACCGGTACTTAGGAGCAAGTACCCCCAAGTAAGCCTCATAGGTATTTTACAGAAAATCGGACAGAGTTTCTCCTATTTTTGAACTATCCCAAAAACTTTTCCTGTCTCAAATCAACAATAACATCCTAATATCAATTCAAATAATAATAACTTTATCAATTAACCAAAACAAATATCTACTATAAATAGTCCACCCACTAACAGCTAGAAATACTAATTTATCTCCAACTTTGATAAGAATGAGTGACACTAAACATTAGTCTATAATAACAATATAATACTCATGACGCTAAAAGAATGACTATGGAGCGACTCTAAGAGTTCAAAGAAAAGATCATAACAATAAATAAAATCTATGGCCACGCGAACAAGTGCGAGGCTCACCAAGAACTATCAACCTGTGCGCTCTAATTAACAAAATCCTCGTCCGCGTCAACTGCTGTCTCTGTAAAACAATTAGCGGGGAATGAGTCGCTACTCAGTGAGTAATAACACTTAACCATAACCGTTTTTATTGGAGACAAGTCAGAAAATATGCTAGTATATATATTAAACAGAAAATATCATAAGAATGCCTTTTCAGAAACAATAAACAATAATCAGTCTCATCATATTTTTCATGTAATATAAATAATTGACAACTCAGTAATAAGCTCGGTAAATACTGTGTAATATCAATATTTATGTTTGGGAGGTTTAAATGAACGGATCATGTAATCAGTATAACTGTGGACTTCTTCGCAAGAAGTCAAATATAACGGTAGTACCTACTCGAGGGAAATCGGTAATGGTATGCTAGTTCTACCTTCCACTAGCGATGGCTGTAATGGTAATCGATAATTACAAGGTGCACCAGGTCTAACGAACCCGCCGTTAGCTAAGGAATCCTTCAAAGTCTACTCCCATTTATACTTGTCTCTGTAATCCGTATATACTTATAAGAAAATATTTTAAAACAATATTGGGCATTTCAGTTCTTATCAAATCATGTAATTTCATTTCGATAACAGTAAATTCAAGTAACGGTAAAACATGTCTAGTGACAACAAGAATACTTAAAACAACGGTAATCATCTCAAATAACTATTTCGGTATCATATCGAGTAAAAGACTTGTCCCACATGAAACTCAAAATAATCGGCAACATATTCATATTACAAATCATGTGTAAATCATGCAAGTTATAAAAACACAAATTGTGGTAAGATTACTACTCACAGTACTCGTGCCGAAATACCAAATGCTTCACCTCGAGCAATTCGTACAAATTTCTCCAATCAATCTATAATTACCTAATATCGATCTCATGTTAATTACCATATTTAGGCTAATTCATAGCTAATTTAAAATACCCAACAGTCGAGGTTTCATATTTGACTCTTAATTCGCCGAATTATATTTACCCACATATGAGTAATTACTAATATACCAACTCCAACCTATTCATATAATTTAATAATGCAATTTCATAAAGTTCCATTGATTTTTTAGGAAGAAAATTCGCAATTGTGTGAATGAACTAGTGAAATTTCTATTACTCTGTAGAATCTTCCAATCATGAGAATCGAAATTAAAATCTATCAAAAGAAGAAGTTCAAGTAATACCCGTAAGACACAATTAGTGCTTAAGATTCCTCAACAGTTATAACTATGGTTCCAATGCACTCCACCAACATCTTCCTCCTTCTTTTCTCTTTTCTTTCTTTCTTCCCTGCTGGTTTGTTATTTTCCGATTCCTGAAGCTTTATGCTTCGTCCCCTTCCCCTAACCCTTTTAATCTTTTTGGGTAGATATTGTTTGTTATGGGCTTCGACCCTTTTGTTTTAAATTCCTTATCCTTTTTTTGACTTAATTAGTTGCTAAATGACTAATATATCCTTGGTTTAAATCATGGGATATTACAGGGTTGCTTGTTATGCTGAGTTTAACATCGAAGATGATGAAACTCTAAAAGATTGTTTGAGGACTCCGGATGAACACCAGAAACTTCTTGTGATAAAATTTTTGGAAATGTACGTCAAGGCTGAAGGCGTTCGCAATAATGAGGTTCCACAAAGTAGGGTTATCCCTCAATCACCGGGTGGTTCTTTTGGAGCAGTTTTAGCCGAAGAGGTTCCGGGTGAAAGAGTTTGGCCTGATCTAAACTTATCTCCACGGGCGAATGAGGAGCGAGTAAATAATTTCTCCCCTAGTTTATATAATCCACAAGCTGAGTAGTAAACTTCAATTGTACTTTGTGTTACGATGTTTATTGTTATGTATTGAATTTGTATTAACACTGATATATTCCACAGGGGGTACCGGTTAGATATGAATTTTACAAGTTATGAACCAACGACCAGTTGGAATATGCCTAGTTTTGGTGTGTTGGATTATGGTGGTCCATCAGGGAGTCATCATCAACAGGATATTGTGCATCATGGGATATCAACACATTATGATTTGTAAGTGAAGTGATAAAGTTTATATATAAAGTTTCGATGAATTTGAGAAACTCATTATTTTATTGGTTGTGTAGTGAAAAAGAGCGACTTGAAGGTCTTGTCCTTACTCAATTGCCCGAAGTCGACATATTTAATCGGGATTTGGCAAATGCGCAGTCAGGAAGAGAATAGTGCCTCATGACAACAATGCTGATGAGTCTGGAGATGACACACCATTCCCTGATGAGGGTGATGATGATGAGGACGAGAATGCTGAACCTGATTTGACGAGGGAGCATCCTCCACCTCCCATTAGACCAAGAGTGCACGAGTCCCATATGCCATTTCATTCAAGGAAGATTCCCTTCCTTGATCACTTACCAAGTATGCCGGATGTGGATGCCATCACAAGGGACCTTGATGAAATTCGGACAACAATGTGGGATGAATCTAAAGCAATTGTGATGTTAAAGGGCATGCTTTTTGTTGATAAAGCGCGCCTAAGCAGGGCAGTGAAAATGTACAACATAAACGATTGTCGTGAGATCGTGGTTCACGAGTCATCTCCGGAAGTATACAAGGTTATTTGTCATAGATGGTTTCAAGGTTGTAATTGGATGCTGTGTGCGAGGAAGCTGAAAATAAATATGTGGGTTGTGGGTAAATACATTGGCACCCACAATTGTGAAATTGACACATTCAGTGGGAATCATTTTAACTTGAATGTTAACTTGATTTCTCTTGTCACTATTCCACACATTGAAGCGTCCATAAGGTACAAGATCAAAGAGTGTATAATATCTATCCTCCAGGTATATGGATGTATCATTACCAAAAGAAAGGCATTTCTGGGGCGCAAACGTGCGTTTGAAATTGTTTATGGTAACTGGGATAAGTCCTTTGCCTCTCTACCTAGGTACATGGTCGCATTGCAACACTTTAACCCTGGGACTGTTGTTGAATGGAAGCTTGAGCGGAGTCTGGGAATACCGGAACACATATTCAGATATGTGTTATGGGCATTTAAACCATCCATTGATGGTTTTGCGCATTGCCGGCCGGTACTATCCATAGACGACACTCATGTATGATATGAAGTTGTTGATCAATGTTGCAGTAGATGCTAATGGAAGTATATTTCCCCTAGCATTTGCTATTTGTGCCAATGAAATCCAAGAGACGTGGACATTATTTTTGAACCACTTGAAGGAGCACGTTGTCAGAGAGCATTCAGGTATTTGTCTAATATCTGATCGGCATGGAGGTATTTTAAGTTCTGTACAGAATTTGCGTGCATGACAGGAACCATATGCCTACCACCGTTACTGTGTGAGGCACCTGAAGGCCACTTCCAGAAGGCTTATCCAAACAAGGACTTGCATGATTTAATGTGGATAGCTACAACAGATCACCAAGAGTGTAAATTCAGGAGGCGAACAGAATTGATCAGGCAGGAAGACCAAGGAGCCTATAGTTGGTTGATGCAACATGATCTTGACAAGTGGACTTTGCATGCGGATGGTGGCCGAAGATGGGGAATTCTGACTACAAATGTGTCAGAGTCTTTCAACGGGTTATTAAAGTTTGCACGTGGATTGCCTGTCACTGCCATGATGCAGATGTCATTCAAGCAGATGGCAGAGAGGTTTATTGAAAGATCTAGAGGTTCATTGTCATTAATGGAAAGGGGTGTTGAATTTATGCCAATACCAATGAAAAGATTTGAGAAATACAGGAAGCGAGCACAGTGGCATTCATGTTCGCAGTATTGCAACGAGCGAAATATTTTTGAAGTTCGCACTCCTATTCATCTGTCTCTTATACACATCTTTGAATTTATGCCAATACCAATGAAAAGATTTGAGAAATACAGGAAGCGAGCACAGTGGCATTCATGTTTGCAGTATTGCAACGAGCGAAATATTTTTGAAGTTCGCACTCCTATTCATCACAACCGAGGGAATAATACACACTGAAGCCAGAAGGTTTTGCTCCTGTGGGAAATGGTCCATCTATTACATGTTGTGCTCACATGCCATGAAGTTCTTTCAACATACAAGTTTCACGGCAACGAGGTACGTTGATAAAGAATATAGTGTTGTTGCATACTTAAACACATATAGTGGACAATTGCAGCCAGTGGGTGCTGAGCATTATTGGCCATCAAAACCATTTAAAATGGCGTGTAACAAGGATTATGTGTGACAACAACAAGTGAAAAAAAGAACGCGTATACGGAACCAAATGGATATTGGTGATACTGTTTATGTGTGTAAATGTGGCATATGTTCCCAAACAGGACACGACCGTCGTAAATGTCCTTCGGGTTGTTTGTGTAGCGGTGGTAACTCAACTCCCGGTGGAAGTTCATCAAATGTGTCCAATTATCAAGGATACACGTAGTGTTTTGTTGCAGTAATTTGTTTTAATAAATGTATGTAAATGTTCAGCTTGCAAAATGTTTGAAATAAAATTATGTTTCCATTGGGGTTAAATCTAATTGATATTTAACATTAATACTTCAGTACAACAATTTAACATACAACCCAAGAAAAAAAACAATTGTCATTCGCCATTATCATCACCGTCTGGCACTATTTCATTGTCATTATCTTCATCTTCTTCGTCGTGTACGCACCCTTCAGGACCGAGGGAATCGTAATCAAGGGCCCTGTTGAGACACATTTCTCGTATTTCATCGCTATATCAATAAGACCATCTGCTTGATTTCTACAATAATATGGGACTCCTACGTCCAACGTCTGTGGTAGAAACTTAGGTAGTCCTTCCCACTCGACAATTGTTGGGAAAATAGGATAATAATTGTCTTTATGAAATTTTTTATTTTCTAATAAATCCCAGTACTGATCCTCCGTTCCTCCCAGGTAGTTAAGATTATCCATTTTTATCTCTAGAATCTTCGTCATCAAATGCTAAATCACTTCTGGTTCATCTTTGTGGGTGTTTGTTTGGAAGGTTGCAGACAGTGCTTGTGGCACACCAAGCCCATGCCAGCGACATAGTACTTCATAATCACATCGTTTTGAGTAAATGAAAACCCATTGTAGTTTTTCGCCCCAAATTCGCATACCTTCAGGCTTTGTAGAATGTGTTTCACCCTCACTAATGTGCCCTGCAACTTTGAGATCAGTGTGTATATTGATAGGCTTATTTTCCAAAGGACGCAGAACACCATACCACTTGTCATCAACCAAATCAGTATAGCAACCTAGCATATTCTTTTCAAGGTAGGGATCGATAGTGTTACGACGTGTTTCATGGGGATTTGTTGAACAACCTCCACCCTTTTGCCTCTTCTTGAACCACTTATTAAATGTTAGTGGCATTTTTGAAATAGATGTTGTAATGTTTCTTCAAATGGTCTTTGAATACAGATCTCTTGGTTCAGTTTAAGAAGCTGTCTTATACCCTAAAGAATTATAGCGCGCCACCAATATTTGTTATGTGTATTGTCTTGTCGACCTGAAAAAGCTGACGTTTTGGAAAACCTATCTTGAACCCTAAAGAATCATTATCACGTGAAACATAACGCGCCACCAATATGCGTTATGTGTATTGTCTTGTCGACCTGAAACAACTGTTGTTCTGGAAACGCTGTCTTGTACCCTAAAGAATCATTATCACACGAAATATAGAGCGCCACCAATATGCGTTATATGTATTAGCTTTCTATAAAATCCTAGCGCATTTTAGTTATTATTTGCGCTTAACAAAACAAATAGAAAAACTTTCCATTAAGTTTTCATTTTTCTTGCATTACGAAATATTTGGACGCAATGACGTACCAAGGTGTTATTGTGGCAAACATGCGATTTTGAAGCCATGTTGGTCAAATTGCAATCTGGGGCATAGACGCTGGATCTGTCAACAACTTGTAAGTTATTATTTTGGAAAAACGTTTGTTAATAGTTTTTATATAACATGTTAATTAATAGTGTTGTGTTATAATCCCCACTGGTAGGACGAAAGTCAATGTGGATTTCAAGAATGGTATGATGAACCCATTAACCAAGAATACTACAAATCATATTTGCACTATATTTGGAATATGACTGGTGAATACGAACTCCAGATCTTTAAACTACAACAACAATTTGCGGTAGTGAAGGAGAAACTAAAAGAGGCAAAAGAAGAAAAAAATAGGTTGGAAGAGAAATTTAAGTGGTTGAAGCACAGAATAATGGGCGATAGTGACTAAACAAACACATGGATGTGTTGAATGTAGTATTTTATCTTTATGTTTTACGTATCATGTATTATCATTAATTGTACTGAATTTAAATTATGTTAAGTTGTCATTTTTTTTGTGTTGTAGTATAAACTAATAAATAACCCGAGAAATAAAAACACATGCGCAAATTATGTAAAACATAAATAATGTTGCTATTATATATTTAATGTCATATATACAGATAATAATAAATGTCAATGTGTCCCATAGCCTGTATGGTTTAAAGCAATGGTCTGGCCTGAGGCACATCCCATCCCGCCCGGCTACGCTATCAGGATCATCGTCATCATGTCGCCTCTTTATCGGAGGATGCGCTGCAGCATGATCGTCGGTAAGGCTGGCAGACTCGGTAGAATCGGTCATCGGTCCAGTATTAACCTACAGAATAATAAGATATTTTAGTATATGAAATATAAATTACTAACGTACGTGTTAGCTAAAAACATTTAATGGTCATACCATAGTCTCGGAGGGCTACTAAATAAAATCATTCGTCTCCGGCATGTCAGTATCACACAAAGTGGCCTCCGTGACGGGCGATGATGATGTCTTTAAAAAAAAATAAAAATGCTTTGGATACTGATGACTAATCAATGAGATAAAAACAAATAGAAATAATAGTAATACAAACAAACCTGATCCTGAGTAGCGACACACTGCTCTGTCAGAACATCGGGGTGCACTGGAGTAGATGAAGTACGTGAAACATCCTCAGCAGCCCCTGAAGATGAGACGTAACTCACTCATCGCCCACTATGCACCTCTCGTATGGGATGATCCTCAGCAACTGTCGATGGCCCTGGTCGATCAGGAAATACTGATCCCAATCCTGTTGCGTAATGGTCGTGCCTGCGATCAACAATGGAGCTGACGAGGTCAACTGCAAAGTCCCTGGCGATAGCTTCAGGCTGAATGATGGCATATCATGAGGAGCATCGTCTGGCTCAGGGTGGTCACCCGGTTGATCATCTCTAATATCCTCTACGAGTGCCTCAACGCCCCCTTGCGGTGGACCCCGTCCTCGCCGATCACCACGACCTCGTAGGACACCCCTTCCTCTCTGGCCACGCCTGCCACGTCTACCACATTCAGGATCCACTGGTGGCCCGTGATGGTACTCCTCTGGTGGCACATAAGCAGCCTCGTATCCTAATCGCTCATCATCTCAGACACACCGCAATGTCTAGGCAGCCAGATCTGTAACCTGACAGCCATACTCGTGCAACGTTGTCGCTCCCTCGCTGGTATGCTGCAGCATCTGCAGTCCCAACTGGTAGAACTGATGTAATCCAATAGCCTTCATAACATGTCAAATATTAATTACGAAATGATAATTTAACGTTATAAGTAAGTATAACAAATAACATACCAGTGCCTCATGCCTCCCAGCGTATGGAATATACCGACCACCAGCGCGATAAATGGGATTCCCGACATGAAGTCGGGTAATGTTGCGATACCAGCCCATATACTCATGCTCGCCATCCGTACACTCATGTGCAGGGGGTGGAGGAATCAGGTCATACCTCTGGTCCCAAACCTTAATCTGGGCCTCTAGCCAGTCTATGTATATCTGGTCAACCCTGGAACGATCATCCCGCTGGTAATGTGTCCTAAGCCAAGCAGGCGAAATAGGTACAAACTGCGATCGACCAAACTGGTGAAGGACTCGCTCGGTGGCATGATGCTCGACAATAACAAGACATATCAGTGGGACAGAAAAGCTCCAAATAGCTCGGCCGCGGGAGCAATAATCGGGCAAACCAGCTATGAGCGCGTCGCTGTATGGCCTCCATAAGAACTATTAATCAAACACAGTAATCGTGAGTAAACGCAACACATATAAAGCCAGGCCAAGTAAACTTAAGAATACATGTACCTGCGCGCCTTCAAGCAAATCCAACAAATCATTGTAATAGGGGAGATGATGTCAAGCCTCGACCTCGCATCCATAGCCTTGCATATCAACCCACCTCCAAGCTAAAGTGAGAAACAGTGGAGGTGGTGCATCTGGAGCGATGGGTGGTAGAGATGGCTAGAACTGCAGGAACCGCTCTCAGGCCCAAACCTAATATAGATTATGGACGTAAAATTTAAGGTATTCTCACCATATGTATGTTATAATCATGAAAAGAATTGACTATGTTTTCACCTGCAGCAGCGGTAAAAATCCGGATACGTCTCTTTGGGTGCCCATGGACGCCCGGCACATCTGCCTATACAGGTAACCTAGAACAGCTGCACCCCAAGAGTAACGAGGTAAATCATCTAGCCATTCAAGATGATGTAGAAATCTCAAGCTTACTAGGTTTCCCGAAGTGTTCGGGAATAGTACATCACCAAACATCAACAACAACACCAATCTCCTGTGCCGATCGATAACCTCCGGCAGTGAATCATTTGTAATCTCCGCATCCATCACCTCCAGATGCTGCAGGACGGGCGTCAGCTGCAAATGAGTGGCTCAACTCAATGTCGTCTCCTTCGCTGGCTGGAATCCGGTGAGCCGCTGTAACATATACAGGTAATGCAATCCCCTATAGTCTCTGATAGCATGCTGGTAAGCTACAAGCAACCCATCAACCGGCAGCCCGAAAAGAACCTCCACGTCCTCAAGCGAGATGGTCACCTCGCCGATGGGTAGATGAAACGTGTGCGTCTCTGGTTGCCACCGCTCTATCATAGACGTAATCAACGCCCAGTCGAACTGCAACCGGCCGATCTCTATGATCTTGTAGAAACCCGTATCCTGAAGGCGTATAACTCTACAGGGATGGAGTGGGTGGGCCCTAATGAACTCCCACATATCGTCTATATGTCTGGCGCAGAATGTCTAGGACAAACACTACCCATACCATATGTATGAAAACCTATGGTCGGCCTGTAGCAACAGTAGCTCTAGCGATGTAGGTCCGGGATGCACATTCGGAACCTCCATGACGATGACTATAAATTGAACAATATTAATTAATGTATTTTTCTTTTTTATTGCTTAACATTTTTAAATATATTGCAGTATATTTAATATTAATATTTATTTGATATTTTTACTATATTTTTACTTAGGTTGATACATTTTCTATATTATAAGTTTATATGTTAATTTATTATTGTATATGTTGGTTTATCCTTTTATATGTTAGTTTATTATTTTATATGTTAGTTTACTATTTTATATGTTAGTTTATTATTTTATATGTTCGTTTCTTATTTTATATGTTTGTTTTCTTACTCACTTATTTTTCAGTATAATAGAATTATATAACTAATTTTCATAACTATGCATGCTTTAATTATTAAATATTCATATAAAAATACTTTGTTTGACAAATATTGTTATTTTTTAATGTTATTTTCTTACATTTATTCACTAGAATTTGAGAGAGTTTGTGTTTGAACTATCATCGTTTTTCAGATATTTTTGTGGCCAATATATAATTAAATGATTAATTTCAATAACTACAAAGACACTACGCAAAAAGGCAACTACATGTTACTACACTAAAGGGTACTACATTACAATTACAGGCATTACATTAAAATTATGGGTACAACATAACACTATAGGGAACTAAACAACATTAAAGTCACATATTAATATATGTACAACAATAACATCTAAATAAGATAAATTATTCCTCAAATAATAATTTATCTATTTTACTAATCTTTTAGCACATAATTAATCTAATCCGGATAAAAAATAACAAATAGATTAAATCACAAAACAATCATGAAAATACATATACCACAGTAAACAAATAACTAATTACCATTTTTTATAACAACTAAAAATGTTAATTATTCATAAAATAATAATTTCTCTATTTTACTAATTATTTTAGCACACTAATAATATAATCCGGATACAAAACAACAAATTAATTAAATCGCAGAACAATCACGAAATAACATAGAACACAGTAAAAAATAACTAATAAGCATTTTTTATACATAAGTTTTAACAAAAAATAAGTCGGAATACCTCGATTTTAAGCTTTTTGAAAGTTGAATATTTGATGATTTGGAGCCGAAACGAGCAACCCACTACGCAATAACGCCTTAGATACGATGTTAGCTTGCTACAATACTGAGAATCTACACTTTTTGTGGGATCGGTGGGCTCCAACCGAGTTTTTTTTCGTTAAAAATGGAGGGGGGGACCGCTGCTGGAATAAAAAAAGGGAAGGGGGGTCGCATCTGTGGGGAAGGAAGGAGAAGGCATGCCTTTTTATATAGGTATAGCGCGCATATATACCGCGCTATACTATAGCACAATATATATGTGCGCTATACCTTCCCGCCCATTTTAAGTTCAAATATAGCGCGGTTATTCACCGCGCTATAACTTAACGGACAAACGTGCCATAGGTATAGCGCGGTGAATAACCGCGCTATATATAAAATAGTGTCCAGTCCTTTTTGTACCTATTATGGTCGCTAGAGTCCAAAAAACCCACAATTAGGTTTCGGACTCCTCCATAAATGTAATGACCCGACTGGTTGTTTTACTTTCTAGAACCCCATTCCCCTAAATAAGACTCTCCGTATGTTCTTTTACTGTTTTACGACTTGTGGGGATGATTAGTTCGAGAATTTGGAAAGGTTCGGGTTGAAATCGGAACATTTGGTTCCTTAAGTTGGCCTTAAAAGGCTTAGTTTGACTTCGGTCAATGTTTTGAGAAAACGACCTCTGAATCAGGATTTGACGGTTCCAATAGGTTCATATGACGATTTCGGACTTGGGCGTATGCTCGGAACGGGTTTTGGATGACCTGGGAGCGTTTCGCCGCCTAATAGTGAAAGTTGGTTCTTTGAAGGTTTTAGAAGTTATTTAAATTTGGTTTGGAGCGGGTTTTGGTGTTATCGATGTCCAAATGGAATTTCGAGACCAGGAATAGTTCTGTAATGTCATTTAAGACTAGCACGCAAAATTTAGTGTCAATCTGAGTAGTCTAAGTACGTTTCGGCGCATTGTAAGTAAATAGAAGAACTTGAAGTTCATAAGTTTGATTCAATTGGTTTTGGGGTGCGATTCTTAGTTTTAAAGTTGTTTCAGGCATTCGAGAGTTCGAGCGAGTCCGTTTTATGATTCTAAACTTATTAGTATGTCGGGCGTGGACCCGGGGGCCCCGAGTGTCAATCGGACGAGGCTCGGACCAAGTTGGGAGCTTGGAGCAACAGCTGAAGCTCCTAGATTGTATTAATCGCACCTGTGCTTGGCCAGCCGCAGGTGCGAGCCACGAGCCGCAGAAGCGAGAAATGGAGGGCAGCCCAGAATCCGCAGATGCGAAAGATTGGGCGCACCTGCGTGAGCGTAGGTGCCAGAGCCATAGTCGCAGGTGCGGCTTGGCTCGCAGAAGCGGCCCTCCTTGTCCGCATATACGGCGCCTGGTCAAGTGAGGGAAAGGTGCACCTGTGAGGCATTTGCCGCAGGTGCGGGACTACAGATGCGGCCTGAAGCACTGTAGGTGCGAAAGTCGTTGGGCTATGAGGGTTCATTTAATACCGGACTTAGGCTATTTTTATCACATTTTCTTCCACTCTTGGGCGATTTGAGAGCTTCTAAGGAGGGGATTTCGACCTAGATTTGTGAGGTAAGTAATTTCTCTCAATGTGAGTTTAATACATAGATTTTGGGTAGATTTTAACATACAAATTGGTAGAAATCATGGGTTTAATAAAAATGGAATTTTACCACTAAAATGGTTATGGAACTTAGAGAAAAATTATGTATTTATGTTCCTAAGGTTATGGGTAACAACTTTCTTCAAAAGTTTTTGAAATTCGGGCACGTGGGCCCGGGGGGTGAATTTTTAGAATCTTGTCTTTAAGGTTGGGTAACCTCTTTAATAGTGGGAATACGAACTCTTGAGCACATATTGACTAGTGTGTTTATTATTTGATTAGTTTGGATTGATTCGGCACTGACTTGAGGGTGTGAGCGCATTCTTGAACCAGGAAGTAGGCTTTGAGATGAGGTAAGTCTCCTTTCTAACCTTGTAAGAGGAAAATTACCCCATAGGTGAATTAACTAGTATGTGTGTCAATTTGTGGGGGGGCTAAGTACGTACGAAGTGACGAGAGTCCGTAAGTAGATACTAATTATGCTATAGTCCGGGTAGTCTAGGACCCATTTCATGCTATACTTGAAACGATTGCGCCCTTACTTGTTAACTGGATTGCTTAAATCATATTTCCAATATTGTTAAAGAATTCCAAAGGGATAAGTTTCACTTATTTGAGGTTGTGAATAGAACCCTTGACTGTTATTGAAAATCTTGTGTTTTCCTTAAAGTATTTTCTATTTGTGGAGCGGACCGAACGCCTCCGTAGCAAATAGATGCATCTATGGTTCACGTCGTTTGACCATCGGCAGTGCACATTTTAAATATTATTATGTTGGTTCGGGCCATAGGACCTCGGCATTATTTGCGCATGATAAACTCTTGGGATTTTTCATAACTGATATTGCTTCAATGTTTGATGAAAGATAAATTTGGAATTTAATAATTGTGAAAAAGGATATTTATCATCTCTTGTTGTTGAGTTTTAGTATATTTCTTGTAATCCATGCTTAGTTAAAATTTCGACTTATTATCATTAGCCTTAGTAAGTGTCAAAGTCGACCCCTCGTCACTATTTCTTCGAGGTTAGACTGGATACTTACTGGGTACATGTTATACTCACGCTGCACTTAACTGTGGAGGATCTGAGGCAGGTGCATCTGGATATCCGTCCGGCCGCATACTTGATCCTGGTTCGAGAATTTTTCAGTGAGCTGCCCTTTCGATCCGTTCAACAGCATGCCGGAGTCTCTCTGTTGTTTTGTTTCTGTCTATTCTGTTTCTGACAGTAAAGTAGACATCTTTTGTATATTCTACTAGTTGCTCACATACCTGTGACACTAGATCTTGGCACACATTAGTAGACTTGTGATTTTGGTTTTGTATGGTTATAAATACTTCTAGCTACTTTCATTTATTAACTTAAATATGTTTCTCATTAAATATTTTAAATTAAGGAAAAATTGCTACATGGGAAACTTGTTAAAAATGGGAAATCATTAGGTTGATCACTGTTGGCTTGTCTAGCAATGGTGCTGGACGCCATCACGGCCTGATATGGAATTGGGTCGTGATAACATGGTATTAGAGCACTAGGTTCACGTAGGTCTCACAAGTTATGGGCAGGCCTAATAGAGTCTTGCGGATTGGTACGGAGACGTCCGTACTTATCTTCGAGACATTATAGGGTGTTAGGAAATTACTCTTTATTCATCTCATATCGTGCAGTTGATGGTGTACTAAGTTTCTTCTCTTACTCTCTCACAGATGGTGAGAACGCGCGCGGCAGTTGTTCTGCACCCGGGCGGAGCTGCTTCCCCTGTTGCTCGAGGCCGAGGCAGAGGCCGGGGGAGGGCACCGGCTCGAGGTAGGGGACGAGGATGTCCCAGAGTTGCCCCAGTTGCACCACCAGCGGATCCAGTGGAGGGTCCCGTTATTGAGGAGCAGGGCGAGGTGCCCACAGCAGAGCCAACCCCGGTCGATGTCAAGATGGCATCGGGATTTCAAGAAGTCATGGGCCGTATGCTATGGTTCATGGATTCTATGGCCCAGGCTGGTTTATTTCCAGCAGACCCAGCCACATCACAGGTGGGAGGGGGAGCATAGACCCCTACCGCTCAGGCTCTAGAATATGCGGCTGCCATATATCAGACCCCGGGTGCACTACCCGTGGGCGGTGCCTAGCCAGTTGCAGCAGCGGCACTTAAGCCTAGACCAGCTGCGGTCGGCGATCCGCAGAAGCTATTGGATAGATGGACTAGACTACACCCTCCTGTCTTCGGAGGTGAGTGACATGAGGATCCCCAGGACTTCATTGATCGGTGCAGGGAGAGACTGCACAACATGAGGATATTGGAGTCCCACGGGGTGGATTTCACTACTTTCCAACTTGAGGGCAGGGCCCGTAGGTGGTGGCAGTTTTATCTTCTTGGCAGGCCGGTAGGTTCTCCTCCCATGACTTGGGACCAGTTTACACGCCTATTCTAGGACAGGTATATTCCACCCTCTTAGAGGGAAAAGTTGCGGTTTCAGGTTGAGAAGCTACAGCAGGGTTAGATTTCAGTGACCGATTATGAGGCGAGATTCTATGAGTTGTCTCGCCATGCACTTATGATACTTCTTACTGAGGCGGAGTGAGTGCAGAGGTTAGTTGCAGGATTGCACTCAGGTATTCAGGCTACTATGGCCTGGGAGGTTGAAATGGGGACTTCTTATCTGCTAGTAGTAGAGATAGCTCGGAGGATTGAGGGTTACCGTCAAAGGGGTAGAGGGCAGATGTAGCGGGACAAGAGGTCCCATTTTTCTGGAGAGTTCAGAGGTGCCCCAGTTGGGGGAAAAGGTCATTTTGGGAGGGGTCAACCTAGCAGGCCCCCATATCCAGCACCACCACCTCCTCGAGGTGTTCCAGCGCGACCCTATTTCAGTCCTATGCCGGAGAGTTCTTACCGCCCGCCAGCTATCCAGGGTTCTTCCACTGGGTACCCCGGGTATCAGGGTTCTTCCAGTGCCTATTTCAGTTCCATGCCAGAGGGTTCATACCACCCACCCACTCTCCAGGGTTTTTCCGATGAGCATTCGGGCCATCAGGGTCAGACTTCAGGGCAGCATATCACCGTACCGAGAGGTTGTTTCGAGTGCAGGGATTTCAGTCATGTGCAGAGATTCTGCCCCAGGATTCGGGGCAATATAGTACAGTAGGGCCAGCAGCCCATGATTACAGCACCAGCCGTCCGGCCGCCCAAAGGCGGAGGACATGCGGATAGGGGCCATCCTAGAGGGGAAGGCCAGGAAGGTGGGGGCCAACTAGTCGGTGCCCCAGCTCGGTTCTATACTTTTCTGACCAAACCAGATGCAGTAGCCTCAGATGTCGTGATCATAGGTATTATTTCTATCTGCGGTAGGGATGACTCGGTATTATTTGATCCAGGGTCTACCTATTCATATGTTTCATCTCTGTTCGCTCATTGCCTGGATATTCCTTGTGAGTCCCTGGGCACTCCTGTTTATGTGTCCACTTGTAACGACCCGACTTGCCGTTTTATGCATTTATGCCCCGTTCAGTGGCTTAAGGTCTCGAGATGTTTCGTAATATGTATTATGACCTGTGGGTGTGGTCGAGTTTGATTTTCGGAATTTAATTAAAAGAACAATTCTTATTTAGAAGCTTAAGTGGAAAGAGTTGACCGGAGAGTTGACTTTTGAGAAAGCGACCCCGGAATGAAATTTCGATGATGGCAATAGATTCGTATGATGATTTCGAACTTAGGCGTATGTTCGGATTTGGATTTGGAAATCCGTAGGACAATTCGACACATTTTGGCGAAAGTTGGAAAATATAAGATTTTGGAAAAGTCCGACCGAAGGGTGAATTTTTGATAACAAGGTCGGATTTCAATTCCGAAAATGGGAATAGCTCCCTTACATTAATTATGACATGTGTGTAAAATTTGAAGTCATTACAGATTGATTTGATACGTTTCGGCGCAAAATACAAAAGATGGAAGATTTGAAAACTCAAAAATTTGATTCGATGCGCGATTCATAATTTCGGCTTTATTTGATGTGGTTTGAACCCTTGACTAAGTTCGTATTGTATTTTGGAACATGTTGGTATAATTGGTTGAGGTCCCGGAGGTCTAGGACGAGTTTCGGATGGTTAAACGGACCAAAAATTTAGATTTGAAGGAACTGTTGGAAATCTGCCACTAGTGTCATCGCATCTGCGATGAAATGGAGTGCAGATGAGCAATCGTAGATGCGAGGTTGAGATCGCAGATACGAAAGGAGCAGGCCTGGGCAGTGGTTGTAGGTGAGAAAATTATCCCGCTGTGGTATGCGCATTCTACACTTCTGCACATTGTTATGTACAGATCCAGGTATTGTTCGTTAGTAGCTATGCGGGTCGTCGCTATGGAGATTCAAGGTAAACCTACTGATGCGTTCGCAGGCTTCGGAGTCGCCTTCAAGTTTTCATTTTGCACTGCTTATTCTTATTTCTGGACAATTGTATTTAGAAGCTTTCTAGCAAACACTCTGTAGAGCTTATGACTTGTACTGCCAGGTTTTGAGAATTGTAAAAGTTTAAGAGATTTCTATTTAAAATTGTTAGATATTATTTAAATAACATTGTTGTTTCAATTAATGTTAGGCTTACGTAGTCCTTAAGACTAAGTGTCATCACGATACCCAAACGGAGGGGATTTTGGGTCGTGACACCACTCTTGTGGGCGATTCTGTGGTTGTGGATCAGATCTATGGGTCTTGTGTGGTCATATTATGTGGATATGAGACTAGAGCAGATCTTCTGTTTCTTGATATGACCGACTTTGAGGTTATCCTAGGCATGTACTGGCTATTTCCATATCACGTCATCCTTGATTGCCATGCCAAGACTGTTACCTTAGCGATGCCAGAGTTTCCTAGATTGGAGTGGAAGAGTTCGTCTGTCAGTACATCTAGTCAGGTTATCTCTTTTATAAAGGCTCGACACATGGTCGAGAAGGGTTGTTTGGCTTATCTAGCCTATGTTCGGGATACTACAGAGTCCCCGACGATGTATTTAGTACCAGTAGTCCGGTAGTTCTCCGATGTGTTTCCTTCTGATCTTCCAGGCATGCCACCAGATCGTGATATCGATTTCTGTATTGACTTGGCTCCAGGCACTCAGCCTATATCTATCCCACCGTACCGTATGGCTCCGAAAGAATTGAAGGAGTTGAAGGAACAACTTGAGGAGTTGCTAACAAAGGGGTTCTTCAGGCCGGGTGTATCACCTTAGGGNGGCACTCAGCCTATATCTATCCCACCGTACCGTATGGCTCCGAAAGAATTGAAGGAGTTGAAGGAACAACTTGAGGAGTTGCTAACAAAGGGGTTCGTCAGGCCGAGTGTATCACCTTGGGGTGCACCCGTATTATTTATGAAGAAGAAAGATGGGACTATACGGATGTGCATTGATTACCGCCAGCTGAACAAAGTCACCATTAAGAACAAGTACTCATTGTCGCGTATTGATGATTTGCTTGACCAGTTGCAGGGTGCTAGGGTATTTTCTAAGATCGACTTGAGATCGCGGTACCATCAGTTGAAGATTCGAGACTCAGATGTTCCGAAGACTGCCTTCTATACTAGATATGGCCATTATGAGTTGTTAGTGATGTCTTTCGGCTTGACTAATGCCCCAGCGGCGTTTAAGGATTTGATGAACAGGGTATTCAAGCCTTATATCGATTCCTTTATTATTGTCTTCATTGATGACATCTTGATTTACTCACGTACTATGGAGGAGTACAAGCAACATTTGAGAGCGGTGCTTCAGACCTTGAGGGAACAGAAGTTGTATGCTAAGTTCTCCAAGTGTGAGTTTTGGTTAGATTCCATGTCATTCTTGGGGAAAGTGGTATCAGGCGAGGGTATTAAGGTGGATCCCAAGAAGATTGAGGCAGTTCAGAGTTGTCCTCATCCTACTTCGGCGACTGAGATCAGGAACTTCTTAGGGTTAGAAGGTTATTATCATCGGTTCGTGGAGGGCTTCTCATCTATTGCAGCACCTTTGACTAGATTAACCCAGAAGGGTGCTCAGTTTCGTTGGTCCGATGATTGTGAGACGAGCTTCCAGAAGCTCAAGACAACTTTGACTACGGCACCAGTCCTAGTGTTGCCTTTCAGTTCGGGAATGTATAATGTGTATTGCGACACTTCATGCGTTGGCTTGGGTTGTGTATTGATGCAGGAGGGACGAGTTATTGCATATGCTTCACGTCAGCTGAAGCCCAATGAGAAGAATTATCCTGTGCACGATTTAGAGTTAGTCGCGATTGTTTGTGCTCTTAAGATCTGGAGGCATTATCATTATGGGGTGTCCTGTGAAGTTTACACTGATCATCACAGCTTGCAACATTTGTTCAATCAAAGGGATCTCAATTTGAGACAGCGTAGATGGATTGAGTTATTAAAGGATTATGATATCACCATTCTTTATCATCCGGGCAAGGCGAATATAGTCGTGGATGCCTTAGGCAGGAAGGCAGAGAGTATGGGTAGCTTGGCATTCATTTCAGTAGAGGAGAGGCCACTAGCCTTGGATATTCAGTCCTTGGTTAACAAACTTATGAGGTTGGATATTTCAAAGCCCAACCGAGTTCTTACTTGTGTTGTTGCCCAGTCCTCACTATTGGAGCAAATTAAAGCTCGACAATTTGATGATCCGCACTTGATAGTTCTCAGGGAGACGGTAATACAAGGTAGTGCCAAGGAGGTTTCTATTGGCGAGGATGGTGTTCTGCGACTCCAAGGTCGTCTATGTGGTCCTAATATCAATGGCCTAAGGGAGAGGATCCTAGAGGATGCGCACAGTTCTCGATATTTCATTCACCTAGGTGCTATGAAGATGTACCCTGACCTGAAGCAGCATTATTGGTGGCGGCGGATAAAGAAGGACATAGTTGAGTATGTGGCTAGATGCCTAAATTGCCAGCAGGTTAAGTATGAGCACCAGAGGCTAGGAGGCCTACTCTAGCAAATGACCATACCTGAGTGGAAGTGGGAGCGCATCACTATGGACTTCGTAATTGGGATGCCCCGAAAATTTGCCGAAGTTTGATGCAATTTGGGTCATTGTAGACAGATTGACCAAGTCGGCACAGTTTATTCTTGTGATGACTACATATACTTCAGAGAGATTAGACTAGATTTATATCCAGGAGATAGTTCGACTGCATGGTGTGCCTGTTTCCATCATTTCAGACAGAGGTCCTCAGTTTACTTCACATTTCTGGAGAGCGGTACAGAGTGAGTTGGGGACCCACGTAGAGCTCGACACGACATTTCATCCGCAGGCCGACGGTCAGTCGGAGCGGACAGTTCAGATATTGGAGGACATGCTCAGAGCATGTGTGATCAACTTTGGAGGGTAGTGGGATCGATTCTTGCCTTTGGCCGAGTTTGCTTACAACAACAGTTACCAGTCCAGCATCGAGATGGCTCTGTTCGAGGCTTTATATGGTCAGCGATGTCGTTCTCCCATTGGGTGGTTTGAGCCCGACGAGGCTAGGTTTTATGGTACTGACTTGGTGAAGGATGCCTTGGAAAAGGTAAAGTTAATTCAGGAGCGACTCCGAACGGCACAGTCCCGACAGAAAAGTTACACGGATCGGAAGGCGCGTGACTTATCATTCATGGTGGGCGAGAAGGTTCTCTTGAAAGTCTCGCTGATGAAGGGTATCATGAGGTTTGGGAAGAAGGGCAAGTTTAGCCCAAGGTTTATAAGCCCATTTGAGGTGTTGAGGTGAGTTGGGGAGGTTGCTTATGAGATTGCCTTGCCTCCTAGTCTATCGGGAGTTCATCCAGTTTTCCACGTGTCTAGGCTCCGGAGGTATCATCCCGACTTATCACATATGTTAGACTTCAGCACGATTTAGTTAGATGAGTGTCTAGGTTATGAAGAGGAGCCAGTTGTCATTGTTGATAGGAAGGATCGCCAGTTGAGATCCAAGAGGATTTCCACAGTGAAGGTCCAGTGGAGGGGCCAACCAGTCGAGGAGGCGACTTAGGAGTTCGAGGAGGACATCGGAGTAGATATCCTCACATGTTCAGCACTCCAACTATGATTCTAGACATGTTCAAGGACGAACGTTTGTTTAAGAGGTGGAGAATATAACGATCCGACCGGTCATTTTGCTTTCTAGAACCCCATTCCCCTAAATAAGTCTCCCCGTATGTTCTTTTACTATTTTACGACTTGCGGGGATGGTTAGTTCGAGAATTTGGAAAGGTTCGGGTTAAAATCGAAACATTTGGTTCCTTAAGTTGGCCTTAAAAGGCTAAGTTTGACTTCGGTCAATGTTTTGAGAAAACGACCCCGCAATTGGGATTTGATGGTTCCAATAGGTTCGTATAATGATTTCCGACATGGGCGTATGCTCGGAATGGGTTTTTGATGACTCGGGAGTGTTTTGACGGCTAATAGTGAAAGTTGGTTCTTTGAAGGTTTTAGAAGTTATTTAAATTTGGTTTGGAGTGGGTTTTGGTGTTATCGAGGTCCAAACAAAATTCTGAGTCCGAGAATAGTTCCATAATATCATTTAAGACTTGCATGCAAAATTTGGTGTCAATCTGAGTAGTCTAAGTACGTTTCGGCGCATTCTGAGTGAATAGAAGAACTTGAAGTTCATAAGTTTGATTCAATTGGTTTTGGTGTGCGATTCTTATTTTTAAAGTTATTTCGGGCATTCCGAGAGTTCGAGCGAGTCCATTTTATGATTCTAAACTTGTTGGTATGTTCAGGCGGGGCCCCGGGGGCCCCGAGTGTCAATCGGATGAGGCTCGGACCAAGTTGGGAGCTCTAAGCAACAGTTGAAGCTCCCAGATCTGTCATAATCGCACCTGCGCTTGGCCAGCCGCAGGTGCGGGCTCGCAAGTGTGAGCCACGAGCCGCAAAAGCGAGAAATGGAGGGCAGCCCTGAATCTGCAGATGCAGAAGATTGGGAACACCTGCGTGAGCGCAGGTGCGAGAGCCATGGTCGCAAGTGTGGCTAGGCTCGCAGAAGTGGCCCTCCTTGTCCGCAAATGCGGAGCCTGGTCAGGTGAGGGAAAGGCGCACCTGCGAGGCATTTGCCGCAGGTGCGGGACCGCAGATGTGGCCCAAAGCACCACAGATGCGAAAGTCGCTGGGCAGTGATGGTTCATTTAATACCAGACTTAGGCCATTTTTATCACATTTTCTTCCACTCTTGGGCGATTTGTGAGCTTCTAAGGAGGGGATTTCGACCTAGCTTTGTGAGGTAAGTAATTTTTACTCAATATGAGTTTAATACATAGATTATGGATAGAGTTTAACATGAAAATTGGTAGAAATTATGGGTTTTGATGAACAATCTAGGGTTTAATAAAAATGGGATTCTACCACAAAAATGGTTATGGAACTTAGTGAAAAAATATATATTTATGTTCCTAAGGTTATGGTAACAACTTTCTTCGAAAATATTCGAAATTCGGGCACGTGGGCCGGGGGTGAATTTTTAGAATCTTGTCTTTAAGGTTGGGTAACCTCTTTAATAGTTGGAATACGAATTCTTGAGCATGTATTGAATAGTCTGTATATTATTTGATTAGTTTGGATTGATTCGGCGCGGACTTGAGGGTGTGAGCGCATTCTTGAATCGGGAAGTAGGCTTTGAGACAAGGTAAGTCTCCTTTCTAACCTTGTAAGAGGAAAATTACCCCATAGGTGAATTAACTATTATGTGTGTCTACTTGTGGGGGGTTACGTTCGTACAAAGTGACGAGAGTCCGTGCATAGCTACTAATTATACTATAGTCCGGATAGTCTAGGACCCATTTCATACTATACTTGAAACGATTGCGCCCTTACTTGTTAATTGGATTGCTTAAATCATATTTCCAAAATTGTTTAAGAATTCCAAAGGGATAAGTTTCACTTATTTGAGGTTGTGAATAGAACACTTGACTATTATTGAAAAACTTGTGTTTTCCTTAAAGTGTTTTCTATTTGTGGAGCGGGTCAAACGCCTCGGTAGCAGATAGATGCATCTATGGTTCGCATCGTTCGACCCTCGACAGTGCACAATTTAAATATTATTATGTTGGTTCGGGCCATACGATCTCGGCATTATTTGCGCATGATAAACTCTTGGAATTTTTCATAATTGATATTGCTTCAATGTTTGATGAAAGATAAATTTGGGATTTAATAATTGTGAAAAAAGATATTTATCATATCTTGTTGTTGAGTTTTAGTATATTTCTTGTAATCCATGCTTAGTTAAAATTTCGACTTATTATCATTAGCCTTAGTAAGTGTCAAAGTCGACCCCTCGTCACTACTTCCTCGAGGTTAGACTGGATACTTACTGGGTACATGTTATTTTATGTACTCACGCTACACTTTTGCACTTAACTGTGCAGGATCTGAGTCAGGTGCATCTGGATATCCGTCCGGCGCGCATACTTGATCCTGGTTCGAGATTGTTTCGGTGAGCTGCCCTTCCGAGCCGTTCAGCAGCATGCCGGAGTCTCTCTGTTGTTTTGTTTCTGTCTATTCTATTTCTGACAGTAGAATAGATATCTTTTGTATATTCTACTAGTTGTCCACATACTTGTGACACTAGATCTTGGCACACATTAGTAGACTTGTGATTTTAATTTTGTTCTTATGGTTATAAATATTTCTAGCTACTTTCATTTATTAACTTAAATCTGTTTCTCATTAAATATTTTAAATTAAGGAAACATTGCTACATGGGAAACTTGTTAAAAATGGAAAATCATTAGGTTGATCACTGTTGGCTTGTCTAGCAACGGTGCTGGACGCCATCACGGCCTAATATGGAATTGGGTCGTGACAATAAAGAGGTGTAAGTTATGGGGTGTGAATTTGTTTATAATAAGAGTAAGAGAAAAAAGTAAAATAAAAAGTCAAAAAAGAGAATAAAGATAAATAGAATCCCTACACAATGAAAGATGCCACAACACCTTTCTCATTCCCAACTTTATATATATATATATATATATATATATATATATATATATATATATATATATATATATATATA
>AWOL01S0040269.1:11003-45197 GCA_000715115.1 Nicotiana otophora
GGGAGGGGAGGGGGAGAGATTTGAGTCGTGACAAAATATATACGAAAAATCCATCTGTTTCAAATAAAGTCTATTTGATGCGTAGATTGTTCAACTTAAAGATGACAGAAGGTGGATCTGTCATGAAACATATCAATGAGTTTAATACAATATTAACTCAGTTGTGTTCTGTTAATATAACATTTGATGACGATGTCAGGGCATTGATTCAACTATCATCTCTATCGGAGAGTTGGTCTGCAATGATAACTGCAGTTAGCAGTTTATCGGGAAGTACCAAACTCAAATTGAATGATATTAGAGACTTGGTTCTAAGCGAAGATATTAGTCGAAGAGAATCAAGTGATTCCCCAAGATATGCTTTTAATACCGAGAGCAGGGGAGAAGCAACCAAAGAGGAAAAAGTATGGTCGTGGCAGATCAAAGTCAAGAAAGGCAATCCAAAAATCACAAAGACATTACGTGTTGGAATTGCGATAAAGAGGGTCACTACAGTAGTCAATATAGAGAATCAAAAAATAAGAAGGAAGAAAATTCAACAAATGTAATTGTTGAACAAGTCGGTGATGCACTAATATATTGTGCAGACAGTCCAGTTGAATCTTAGATTCTGGACTTAGGTGTATCCTTTCACTCTACATCATGCAAAGAATTATTGTACAATTATATTACTGGAAAATTCTAGAGAAGGTTTATCTAGCAGACGGCGAACCTCTGAATATTGTGGGGAAAAGTGAAGTTCATATAAAGACTTCACAAGGCACGCTATGGAAATTGCATAATGTCCGACATGTCAAGGAAAATCTGATATCTAAGGGTCATATTAATAGTGAAGGATATACAACAACATTCGATAACGGATCGTGAAAGATAACCAAAGGAAATTTGGTTGTAGCACGAGGCTTCAAGAAGGGAACACTGTATGCAACTGCAATACAGAGAGATACTATAACAATAATTGATCATGGTCGTGATACAACATTGTGGCACCGGAGGCTCAGGCATATGAGTGAGAAGGGAATGAAGTTGTTGGCATCCAAAGAAAAGTTGCCAAACCTAAATCATGTTGAATTAGGTTTGTACGAAGATTGCATTTACGAGAAACAAAAGAGAGTTAGTTTCAAAGGCAGGAAGGACGCCAAAGAAAAAGAAGCTGGAACTAGTGCATACAGATGTATGGCGACCAGGTCATGACCTCTCTGGTAGGCTCATGCTATTATGTCACCTTCATTGATGATTCCACAAGAAAGGTATGAGTTTATTTTTTGAACAATAAATCTGATGTGTTTTTACCTTTAAAAGATGGAAAGCTGAAGTTAAGAATTAGACAAACCTAAAGTTAAAATGTCTGAAGTCTGACAATAGAGAAGAATATGATAGTCAAGAGTTCAAAGCATTCTGCTCAGAGAATGGGATTAGAATGATCAAGACAGTTCCTGGAATACCGGAACAAAATGGCATTGCTGAGAAGATGAACATAACCCTGAATGAATGAGCCAGAAGTATGAGAATACATTCTGGATTGTCAGAGTATTTTTGGGTCGAGGCTGTTAACACGAAAGCTTACCTCATAAACATGGGACCCTCTGTACCGCTGAATTTTGAAATTCCTGAGGAGGTATGGATAGGAAAGGAGGTAACTCTCTCACTTCTAAAATATTTTATTTGTGTTACTTATGTGCATGTAAACTCTAAGGATAAAGATAAGGTTGATCCTTAAGCCAAGAAATATTTCTTTATTGGTTATGGTGATGATAATTTTGGTTATCGATTTTGGGATAATCAGAATAGAAAGATCCTAAGACACAAGGATATCACATTTAATAAAAATGTAATGTACAAAGACAAGGTTGAAGTAGAACCAACCAGCACCATCAAACAGACATCTGAAACGGTTGAGTTAGAAGGAATCTCAGAAAATAAAGTGGTTAGAGGGATTACAACTAATTCTAAAATTGAAGATAAAGAACCAGAAGCCGAATCTGGATCAGAACCAGAACCAGAGATAGAATCAGATGCAGAACCAAATCTGGAGTCAGGACTTGAATCAAATTTGGGATCAGTTACTCTTGAACCTACATTAAGATGATCTAAAAGAGTCACGAATGCTCGAGATAGGTTAACTCTCTCTTTCTCTCTCTCTCTCTCTCTCTCTCTCTCTCTCTCTCTCTCTCTCTCTCTCTCTCTCTCTCTCCCCCTCTCTCTCTCTCTATCTCTCTCTCTCTCCACTATATACTTTTAACTGATGCTGGAGAACCAGAGCATTTTATTAAAGTAATGCAGGTGATAAACTTTGATAAGTGGAAGCTAGCTATGAAAGATAAGATGAATTATCTTCAAAAGAATAAAACATGAATACTTACAGAGTTACCAAAAGGAAAGAAGGAATTGCAGAACAAGTGGGTGTAAAGAGTGAAGGAAGAGCATAATGGTAAGAAGAGATACAAAGCACGATTAATAGTAAAAGGCTTTTAGCAAAAGGAAGGAATTGACTACACAGAGATCTTCTCTCTTATACTCAAATTAACTACTATCAGGTTGGTGCTAAATATTGTAGCTGCAGAAAATTTGCAATTGGAGCAACTAGATGTTAAAATTGCTTTCTTGCATGGCGACCTTGAAGAAGACATCTACATGAAGCAACCTGAAGGTTTTCAAGTTTTTGGTAAAGAAAACCTTGTGTGTTAGTTGAAGAAGAGCTTATATGGTTTGAAACAAGCTCCCCAACATTGGTACAAGAAATTTGATGGTTTTATACATAACAATGGTTTCACACGACGTGAGATGGACCATTGTTGTTATATCAAAAATCTTGATGAATCCTATATCATTTTACTGTTGTACATTGATGATATGCTAATTAGAGGATCTAGCATAAATGAGATCAACATGGTTAAGCAACAACTGGCGAAGGAGTTTGAAATGAAATACTTAGGACCAGCTAAGCAAATGCTTGGGATGAGGATTAGCAGAAACAAGTCTGAATGAACCTTAAAATTATCTCAAGAAAAATACATACATAAGGTATTAAGCAGGTTCAATCTTTATGATGCAAAGACCAGAAGCACTCCACTCGGAGGAAGCCCTATTAATCTGTTGAAGAACCAATCACCTAAGATAGATAAAGAACGGAAGTACATAACCAAAGTTCCAAATGCTTTAGTAGTAGGAAGTTTGATATATGTTATGGTTTGTACTAGACCTGACATAGCCCACGTAGTTGAAATTGTCTGTAGATACATGTCAGATCCAGGAAGGAGCATTGGGAAGGTGTAAAATAGATATTGCGATATCTCAAAGACACCTCAGGTATGACACTTTGTTTTAAAAGGAAAAATATTATCTTGCAAGGTTTTGCTGATGCAAATTTAGACAGCGATCTGGATAGTTAAAAATGTACCACAGGCTACGTGTTCACCTTGGGTGGTATTGTTGTTAGCTGGATGTCGAGAATTTAGAAAAGTGTCGATGTATCTACTACTAAATCAGAGTACATGGCAATCTCAGAAGTGGAAAAAGAGATGATTTGGCTCAAGAATTTTCTTAAAGAGCTAAGTAAAGAGCAGGACAATTGTGAGCTTTTCAGCGAAAGCCAGAGTGCAATTCATCTTGCCAAGAATCTAGTATTTCATGTATATCAAAGCACATCCAATTGAGGTATCATCATATCCGAGAGTTGATAAGTGAAGGAACTTTTTTCTGCAGAAGATACCGGGATCAAAGGACCCGTCAGACATGTTGACCAGAGTTGTCGGTGTTAACAAACTTCAAGACTAATAGCGTGAAGGCGCCACTCGAGACTAGCAAACTATTAATTTTTCAATTTCCTTCTTGATGTAACATATGTTTTAGGGAGAGATTGATATGAACAAACATGTTATTGTACGAGAGAGAAATAAAAGTAGACAAAACAAAAGGAAAAAAAAGTCAAAGAGAGAAGAAAAATGATAGGTGGGAGAATTCATTTTTGAATTCTTTTCTTATGACGTAATGGTTACGTCGGCAGGTTGAATTTTTTTTCTTATGACGTAAGTGCTTACGTGTGCAGGTTGAATTCTTTTTCTTATGACGTAAGTACTTACGTCGGCATGACATTCAAATGCCTATAAAATGGGTCTGCATTTTTATTTGTAGATCATTCCCCAACTTCCTCTTTCTCTTCAATTAACAAAGAGCTATTCATAGTATGATCGAGGAGTAGGCAAAAATTGCTGAACCATGTAAATCTTGTTTTGTCTTATTTTGTATAATTTATTACTTTTCTCTTTTAACTATTTTTCATTTCTATTAGTCTGACACGCTTCCCAACAAAGAGGTTCGATGAGGAAGTTGGGAGTCTTGAACCGCTGCTTGAAGCGGAAGCCTCAAAATTTAGCTCCACATATGAGCTTGAAGATATTTTGCAAGTACACCTACTAAGAGAGAACTTGGACGATCCCCAAAAACTTTTTAAAATACTAGTTTAGGAAAAGAAAAATCAAAGTAATAATAAGAGAGAACTAGTTTTAGGGAAAAATTGGGATTCGATCAATTGTTTTTCTCATCCACAGCCCGCCAGCTTAGCTGAAAAATTGTGTTTGAAAGTTGGGGCGGATGTATAGTTTGGCTGGACCAGTACTTTCGACGCAGAGCGTAAATTTATGTGTAAAGATTTATTCATATTATAACAAATGACAGGTCTGAACCCATAGCTTTAAAAATATAATGGATTCAATACTAAAAATCTTAAAAATTAAACTCGTAGAATCTAAATCCTGGTTCTGACTCTATTTGAAAGCTTTGAAAATAACTAATGAAACATAAAGGAAAAATGTAGAAGAAAAAATTGAAAGCGATTGTAGAAAAGTGACCACTTTTATGGAACTCTACCCAGCCGAAGAATTGAGTTGTTAATTAAGCGTCGGTGCGAGATGGGTCCCAGAGGTCCATTAGCTGGTCAAAGATCGGATATAGTCGAGGCTAAAGTTCAGTATCTTTCGTCCAGGCATGCACTGGTTAGTTTGTAGGACGGTCAACCTGAAATCGATCCTGTCAATGTCTTCTGGGTTGAACATGTCGTACAGAACTTGACTAGTCCGATTTACATTTTTTGTGTGATTTACAAGCTATTATACAATGAAAGATTTATCCGGTGTGCAAAAAGTACTCACTCAAAGGGCATGAGCTGTAGCCGGTTATTGTTTTTTTTGGTTACAAAAGTCAGTATCTTGAAAGCAAAATTAATGGCAATGCCCATTGCCCATGCGGTAAAAGCTAGGCATTCGTAAAACTTAATTTTTAAAAAAAATATTATGTACTACAATTTATATTTATTTAGCAAAATTTATTTTTAAAAAATCAAGTATGTACGGTGTATAGTTCTTGGGGTATACAATTCATATATTATATTTAATAATATATGACAAGGTGATTTAATTATTTTTATTGTTGTATACTTTGAGAATATGTAATTATGTTAAGATGAAGATACACGACAACAACAATAAATTCGATGTAATTTACAAGTAGGATCTGTAGAAGAGAATGTATAACATACCTTATGCTTATCTTCAAAAAGACAAAGAGGTTATTTCCGGAAGGCTCTGAAGATATACTACATATAAAATTATATTGTATAACTTTTTAATGAGCAAATTTCATAAATGGGTACGAGCAGGTAAATTTTTACCCACATGGAGGTAGTCCTAATCCCGTTTTGAAATGCAAGAGACAATAAATATACTGCTATCTAGGAATGGGTATAAAATCCGAAAAATCGAATTCCAAACCGAATCGAATTAATTTAGTATTTCGGTATCGGTGTTTTTTGGTATTTCGATATACTTCGGTACAAAAATTGTGGTATTTCGATACAGTATTCGGTATTGAGTTTTTGATATTTCGGTATACCAAAATATTTAAGTTTAAGCCCAACTCTATTTTTATTTTTCAGCCCAATAAACCTAAGCCCAATACCCTAAGCCCCCTAATTCCCTTAGCGCCTCTTTAGGCTTAGAGACAGCAAAGTTTTCGGAAAAAAGCAAAATTGCTATCTGCAAACATTGGTGTACACTTAATGTACTTGAAGTATTTAACTTGTGGATGAAACTTCTTGGTTTCAAGAGTAAAATAATTGGGCGTGAGGCATGACTGCAACAGAAAATGATCAGTTTGCTCTATATAATTACTCTATGCAATTATCAAGATTCCATTTTCTAAGTTTGCCTTTGAGTGGTTGAATTCTCAGTAGAAGTCAGAAGAGACGTTAGACAATAGGCATAGCATAATCTTGGGAGATTTGAAAGACTTTGGTATGATACCGAAATCATACCAAACCAAATAAGTAAATATCGAACCGTACCGAACTACTTTGATACGGTATTTGGTATACACAATTGATATACTGAATATCGAAATATCGAACCGTAATTATTAAATACCGTATTGAAGTACCAAACGCCCACCCCTAAATGCTTTCCTAGTTCATTTGAGTCAAGACCCAAGGGTGTGTTTTGGATATCATTGTATATACTCAACAATTGCACACTATAATAAGTACAAAAGTTTGTTTGTTTTCTAGTGTAACGTAATTCTCAGAGTTATGTAATTTTATTGTTCAAGAATAATTATATAATTAGATATTTTTTATTTTAAAATAGAAGTTATAAAATTTAAATAAACTTACTTTAATATGTGAAAATATATATATGTATATAAGAAATATTAAATTTTATTTATTTAATAATATCAATTACTTAGTTATAATTAAATATATACTAATAAAACGTACTAGCACTTGGTGGTTAAGTCATAAATTAAGGTGAGAATGTGTTAATTTACTGTGATTTAGTGATAATAAGAGTGTATATAAGAATATGTGTCATGTATTCATTGAGTTGGTATAACCATGTATTGTAGGGATGATAATGGTGCGGGATGGTGTGGGTTAGAGAGCATACGGGACGGTGCGGGTTATGGGATATGACGGTGCGGGGCAGGCGAATTCAAACATCTTTTAATAACAAAATGTATGCGGGGCGGGTTGCGGTTGGGGAGATCCTGTCGATTCGTCAGTTGAATGGTTCTTTCCAAAAGTTGTGCGGCTTGACAGTTAAAGAATTCTTTTTTTCCTGGGGCAAAATTTTTAAAACAATAAATATCCAAAAACTTATCAAAAGCTTATTTCTAAAAGGTTATTTCGAAATATTATTCAAACAATACTTGTCGGTGAAAATCGTTAGTCCTGTGACTAGCAGCCCAAGAAATTATAAGATTTTGTGGTAACACAAAGTAGGAAATGTTGACCAACGTGAAATATTCCAGTATATAATTATTAGGGTGCAACTTAATTTCAATGCTAATTAATAAACTTACAGTATATATCGCAAAGACTGCAAATCATAGTCCATCAAGTTTTCTACAATTTGTTGTGAAAACCCATTTTTAAAAGTAAGATCTCATGACATGAGATTAAAAAAAATCTAAATGCAAAAAGACAAAAAAAAGTTGAAGAAAGTTTAAGCGGGGAAGTTGCAGGGCGGGCTTATGCAGTTGCGGCGGGGCGAGGCAGGGCAGGTTGAGTTTTTGCAGATTAAGACTAAACCCGCCCCGTAATCGCCCCGTTGCCATCCTTAATGGATTGCGAGTAAGTTTTTGTTACTATTGTATACGGTAAAATATGCTATGTTAAGTGATTACATAAGGGAGTGACGCGTGGAGTCGAAGGCTTTAGATGACCAAAACTGAAGACAACTATTCCATTTGTTACCGGAAATAATGGTGCTCATAAAGATGAAATAAATGTCTATCACCCGCTAGTATTTAATGGAGAATATTCTACAGCATTTAGTACAATGCCCGTTATAAATAATTTGTCATTCATGCCCGTCGTTATACATTCTTCAATGGCCCACATAAGTGATATTAAAGTGAGGCATGATCCTAAAACCTCGTTCCCTAGGTGTAGCTATAAATAATGAGCTCTATTATCATTGTAAAAAGGGAATTTTCTCGCAAACTTATGCTATAATTTGTTCAAAGCTTTATACAATTTTATCTTTTTTGCTTTCTGATTCCATCGTTGTTGTACCCGGAAGCCCTGCTCCCGGAACTACTGTTTCTACTGTTTTATTTTCATCTCAAGGTTAAATATTGTATATTATTTTAAATGTATCGTTTTACGAGTAAACAGTTTGGCGCCCACCGTGAGGCCTAGACAGTCGTGTAATTAAGTTGGTCTGTGCCTCTTAGCAAAAAATCATAGAAAATGGCAAATAATAGTATTAACAACACACACAATCTTGAGGCCCAAAGAGACCAGCCTCAATACGAGGATTCAATCAATTTTACCCGCAATGAGGGGAACGATGCCATGTCGATCCACGGCAGGCGGTACCCGCGACATGCTCGTGGGGCGACTGCTATTGATGCTGAAGAGGAGCATGTTGTTGAAGCGATAAGGTTCCTGCAAGAACAACAAGAGGTCATTTTAGGCCATCTCACATGGCAGGATAAGGTTATGACAGAACTAAAGCAGGCATTATCGGGTGCTTCCAATAACGTGAACGAACGAGATCTAGTTCCTCCTAGTGCTCCCACAAATCAAACAACGCAGAGGATCGACAACAATACTTCGAGGGCTGAGGTCGGCTTCGATGGGGCTGGGGGGAGCGGATCCGGTCACAATAACGAGAGAGATCCCTTAAAAAGCGAACTCTTATGGTTTATGAGGGAAGTAAACGCCCGCATTGACCAAATCCCAGGTGCACCACCGGTACTGAAAGGGACAAACTCAAAGAATTACACTCAGCTGTCGTATAAACGAAGTGTGGCACCAGAATGGATCCCGAAGTGATTTAAAATGCCCGACGTACCGAAATATAATAGGACTTCGAATCCTCAGGAGCATATTACCACCTATACAACGACGATGAAGGGGAATGATTTATCTCCCCACGAGATCGAATTTGTTTTATTGAAAAAATTCGAACAGACTCTCACGAGGGGAGCCATGACGTGGTATTCGTTGTTACCTGAGCATTCCATATATTCCTTTGAGATGCTTGCGGATTTTCATTAAGGCTCATGCCGGAGTTAGAAAGGTACAGGCCCGGAAGGCTAACATATTCAGAATTGCACAAGGAGAGTCCGAGTTGCTGTAGGAATTGGTAACTCGATTTCAGAAGGAAAGGATGTTGCTCCCGGTTGTTCTGGATGAATGGGAGACTGAAGCATTCACCAAGGGTTTGAATCTGAGAAGTTTCGATGCCTCCTAAAAGTTGAAGGAGAGCTTGCTAGAATTCCAAGCGACAACTTGAGCGGATGTTCACAACCAGTACGAGTCAAAGATAAGGATTGAGGATGATCAGCTCGACTTCCTGGCATCGGCTAAAGGTCGGGAGAAGAATAAAGAAAAATCAAAAAAGGATTTCGGCATAGGTAAGTGGTCTTCGAGGGCCCTGTTTTTGCCCTACGAACAGGGCCGAAGGACACGACAGAGGTTTTCGATCGGCAGACAGGTTCGTTACTGATAGAAGAACTGATCGCGGCCGAAACAAGAGATCGTTGCAGGATAAGGAAGCATCAGGTTCTCGAAATTCTTCATATCCTAGACTTTCAAAATAAAACTTTACGTCAGTATAGTAGAGTTAGTATCGTCTATGAGGACCATTAAAGAAGCACGGCTCCCGAAGCCGATGAGGTCCGATCCCGGTCAGAGGGGTCCTAATTTATGGTGCAAATACCACGGGATGAATGGACACCGAACTGGGGTCTGCCGACATCAGCGTGAAGCGGTGGCGACATTATTGAAAAATGGCTATCTCAGGGGATTCTTAAGTGATCGGGCCAAAAATAGTTACGGTCGCAACCGTGATAACACGGAGCCCTAAAACATATGAGAATACCCCCCGCGCCAAACAATTAACATGATTGTCAGGGGGAACGAGATTAAAGGGTTACTTTCTCGGTAGCAAACAGGATGAAGGTAACAGTAACCCATGGCAAGAGGCTCAGGGAAGTTAGTGAGGACGACATCATTTTCACAGAGGAAGACGTAGATGGATTATTGCTACCGCATAACGATGCATTGGTAATTTCTTTAAATGTATTATATTTTAGAATCAAAAGTGTTCTGGTGGATCCAGGTAGCTCGGCCAATATCATACAATAGAGGGTATTGGAGCAACCCAAACATCCCGAAAGCATCATTTCGGCCATAAAACTCCTCGTCGGGTTCAACCTCGCAAGCGTGACAACTCGAGAAGAGACCCTACTGCCCATAAATGCTGAGGGGGTGATGAAGACGACCCTTTTCGAGGTTGTTGGCGGTGATATGGGTTACAACATTATTCTGGGAAGACCGTGGTTGCATGAGATGAAAGTCATACCATCAACGTATTATCAGTTGCTGAAATTCCCAACACCCGAGGGGATTAAATAGATAAAAGGCGACCAACCGGCATCAAGGGAGATGAATGCAATTTCGGTCTCTAGTAGCAAACAGAAGGAGCATGCGACATAGCAATTACAGGAACCAGAGCATGTTCTCGAGTCAAGTGAAGCTTACCAGGGGGAAGAAGCATCGGAGTCTTATCAAGTGCCAAGATATTTCCAGGTACCAGAAGAGACAGACGCAACAAAGTCCACAACGAAAGAGCTTAAGCAAGTCACATTATTTGAAAAGGTCTTGGAGAGGAAATTCCACTTGGGGACAGGACTACACCTCGAGCTCAGGTTTGGATTTATTGAATTTCTTAAGATTAATGCCGATTATTTTGCGTGGTCTCGTGCAGATATGGCAGGTTTCCCGATGGAAGTGGTCGTACACAAGTTAATCTTGGATCCTAGCATTCCTCCAGTAAGATAAAAGAAACATCCTATCGTCGAGGCCAGAAATAAATTTGTCAAAGAGAAGGTAACTCGTTTACTTGATATTGGTTCGATCTAAGAGGTAAAGTATCCAGATTGGCTAGCTAACGTGGTAGTAGTTCCTAAGAAGAACAATAAATTTTTCATGTGCGTAGACTATAAGAACTTGAATAAGGCGTGCCCAAAGGACTCGTTCCCACTGTCAAACATCAATCAAATAATTGATGCAACAGCTGGGCACTAGTTAATGAGTTTCCTCGATGCTTACTCCGGGTACAACCAAATTAAAATGAACCCGGAGGATCAGGAGAAGACTTCATTCATAATGAATTTCGGCACATATTGCTATAACATGATGCACTTCGGGCTAAAAAATGTCGGAGCCACTTATCAGCGGCTCGTAAACAAGATGTTTGAAAAACATATGGGGAAAACCATGGAATTTTATATAGACGATATGCTTGTTAAGTCTTTGAACGTAGGTGACTATCTTAAGCACTTGCAAGAAACCTTTGACATTCTAAGAAAGTATAATATGAAGTTTAATCCCAAGAAGTGCGCGTTCTGGGACAACTCCGGCAAATTCCTAAGATTTATAGTGTCACAAAGGGGGATTGAAGTAAACCTCGATACAATCAAGGCCATTGAAGACATCTTAGACCAGTTGTCGAGCGTAGAGGTTCAAAGACTCACATGAGATTGGTTGTTTTGAGCAGGTTCATCCTCCGATCGTTAGAAAAATGCCATTGTTTCTTTGCACTAGTCAAAAAATAAGAACAACTTCGAATGGACCCCGGAATGCCAGCAGGCTTTAAGGGATTTGAAAAGATATTTGTCAAGCCCTTCGTTACTATCAAAGCCGGAGGAAGGTGAAAATTGTTAATCCACCTAGCAGTCTCGGAGGTAGCGTTAAGCGTCGTTTTAGTCCGTAAGGACAAAGGTACACAATCTCTCATTTATTACATTAGTAGTATTTTAACGGGAGCAGAAACTCGCTACCCATATTTGGAGAAGCTGGCATTAGGTCTCGTAGTCGCCGCTCGAAAGCTGAGACCTTACTTCCAATGCCAACCAATAGTTGTGGTGACAACCTTTCCCCTACGGAATTTCCTCCATAAACCCGAACTCTCGGTTAGGTTGGCCATTTGGGTCATCAAAATGAGTGAATTTGACATAGAATATAAACCTAGGGCTACGATTAAGTTACAAGTTTTTCCCGACTTTGTGGCCGATTTCAGTACGGGATTGCTGCGTTTATCAACCAAAGAAGCAGTAATGGTGTCATAATCAACATCGGGAGTGTGGACCTTGTTTACGGATCGAACTTCCAATGTAAATGGGGTTCGGGATCACTATATTATTGATCACACCTTTGAAATAAATCCTAATGCAGGCCATAAGAATGGTCCCTTTGACTAACAATGAAGTAGAGTATGAAGCTTTGATTGAAGGACTCAAATTGGCCTGGGGACTAGATTCTGCGGTCATAGAAATCAAATGCGACTCCCAGCTGTGGTAAATCAGGTCTACGAGATCTTCAAAACCAAAGACGAGCGCATACAACAATATGTAGTAAAGGTTCAGGCTCTGCTTTCTCGGTTCTAGAAGTGGTCAATTACGCATATGCCGAGGGAAAAAAATGCAGAAGCGAATGCATTAGCTAACCTCGCTTCATCAACGAAAATGAAGGGATCGGATTCCGGGACGGTAGTACAGCTCATGCACTTGGTTTTGGAAACAGATAGCTACAATGAGGTGAATATGACTAATTTGGTCTGGTTTTGGAGGAATGAGATCATTGATTATCTCGAACATGGGAAGTTTCCCGAAGACTCCAAGGCATCCCGGGCCTTGTGCGCCAAAGCAGCACGATATAGCTTCAAAAGAGGCAAACTGTACAGGAAATCATTCCAAGGCCCACTGGCCCGATGCTTGGGAGATTTCGAAGCTAATTATGTTATGCGAGAAGTCCACGAAGGGATATGTGGAAATCATTCGGGCGCAGACTCCTTTGTAATAAAATCAGTAATGGTAAGATAGTATTGTCCCCGAATGGAACAAGACGCCAAAGCTTTCGTACAAAAATGCGATAAGTTTCAACTCCACGCACCACTGGTACATCAACCAGTAGAACCATTGCACTCAGTTCTATCTCCATGGCCGTTCATGGAGTGGGGGATGAATATCGTCGGACCACTGTCGCCGGGCCCTGGCAAGGTAAGATTTCTTTTAATTTTGATTGATTATTTTTGTAAGTGGGTTGAAGCAGGTCCTTATTAGGAGATTGGCGAATGTGAAGTGGTGAATTTCTTGTGGGAGAATGCATAATGTGCATATTTGGAAAACCAAAAGAGATAGCCTGCGATAACGGACCATAGTTTATAGGCGCGGAGATTACAAAGTTCCTTGAAGACTTTAAATTAAAAAAATCACATCTTCTCCCTATCATCCGAGCGCAAATGGTCATGCTGAATCAACGAACAAAGTGATAATAAAAAATCTCAAAAATAGATTGGAAGCAGCTAAAGGTAAATGGCCTGAGGAACTGCCTGGAGTGCTATATGGGCATACCGAACAATGGCCAAATCGAGCACAAGAGATACTCCTTTCCTCCTTGTGTACGGAGCAGAAAGCTTAATCCTGGTGGAAGTAGGGGAGCCTACCTTGAGATATTTCCAGGCGAATGAAGAGGCAAACAACGAAAAAATGTTAGTCAACTTGGAGCTACTGGATGAGCGCAGGGACTTGGCGTACAAAAGGATGGCAGCCCAAAAGCAAGAGAAGAGAAAGAGATTATAATCGAAGAGCCAACATCCTTTATTTCAAAGTGGAAGACTTGGTTATAAGGAAAGTAACTCAAAACACTCGAGAACTCAACGCAGGGAAGCTAGGTCCAATATGGGAAGGCCTCTACCGAAGTTCAGCTGCCACTGGAAAAGGTTCATACACGTTGGAGAATCAAGATGGAGAAACGTTGCCAAGCAACTGGAATGTGGCACACCTCAAGAGATTTTATTGCTGAAGAACATCACCAGAACTGATAGTATGTGTTGCACTCTTTTTCCCTTCGTACAGTTTTTGTCCCAATTGGGTTTTTCTGGCAAGGGTTTTAATGAGGTAGCAATGGAAAGCGTATTACAAAAAAAATGTTTCAACAACAACAATAAGACCTTATAATAACAAGGCACACAAGCGAAGAACCACATGGACAGTTAAATAATCTTTCGCTCGATAACAAAATTCCTACTGGGAAGTTAAGTTTGCTATCAAATAAAAGTTACCCGATAGTTCACAAGTACAAACCATTAGGAGATTGTTAGATAGTCTTTGGCTCAATAGCATAAATTCCTAAGGGGAAGTGAAGTTTGTTACCGAACTGAAGATTATCTAGCAATTCATTAGTAGAGTCCTCGAAGGTGCAAAACTTCTAGTGTTCAAATGTGTATTCTTCGCATTCAAAAATAGGGGGGGATGATATGCGTATATAGAAACAATGACTTCCACGTCAACCGAAACATGAAAATTGATAACATAGTTATATCATCGGGGTCGGGAACTGCGTGGCCAGCCCCGTAAAAACAAGTTGTACAAATTAGCCACAATAAATGGCAATTTCGTTTTAGCATAACGAATGCTTATATAGTTTTTGAAAATAGAAGGAATAAAGTAAAGTCCTTTTATTTCTATCTTATTTCTCGTCTGAACGATGAATTAATTGTCAATTGAAAGTTAAACAAGTACTTCAAATACTAGTGCCATAATGAACATGAGACGTCCTCTTCAAGAGCACCGTAAACATAAGAGGGCCCTCTCTTATGAAAATCCTCACGTTAAAGGGTTGATTTCGGAATAACTTATGCCCGGAATCCAAATGCGTTCGGGAAAAAATGTACCCGAAGCCTTTCACAAATAGACGCAAAAAGCAAACTTGCGTGGATACTTAAGCGAAAAAAGATGCAAGAAATAAATTTGCACAAAACACTTAAGCAAGAAGGAATGCAGGAATTAAAACTTGCATAAATGTTTAAACAAAAGAACGCAGAAAGACTCATGCAATACTTGAGCAAACGATGTCTTTGTAAAAGTGCCAAAACGGCACATGTACAAAAGTTAGAAAAGAAATAAAAATCTAATCTGTTGCATCTCTGGAACCCGGAGGGAGAGAAGTATCCTCGCCCCCAGGGGAAGTATTGCCGGTTCTATATCTTGGCCTTCATCATTTTGGCCTTCAACATCGTCACTTTTCGGTTCCTCTTCAGTTCCCGAGAACTCATAACTGGAACCAGAAGAATAGGTAGATTCATGCATGGCCAGAAAACCTCTTTTTGCAGCTAACTCCAACTCAAAGGCCTTAGCAATTTCGGTATCAAAATCTATGACACCCGCTTTGGCCTCTTCTAAGGTTTTTCTCCTCATGCTATACATAGAATGCGTTTTCTCAATAATGAGGGAAGCCGCTCGATGCTGAAGTTCTTCTTTAAATTGGTCAACCTCGGCAGAAAGATTCTCCCCCGTGGATCTAAAGGATTGGAGAATAACATCGAGATCACAGACAGTAGAGCTGAAAAGTCTATTATGCTCGATGGTCCTCTTATACTTCTCCTCCAACTGGGCATATTTGACCCAGGAAATAGCAAGCTCTTCAGTTTTGGAGTTCAAGGCTGCCTCCAAATTGATCAATCTTTTAGCGGAGATAGCCTTGCGATCGGATGCAGCAAGAACGACACTGTGGACCTCAGCCCATTTAGCTCTAGCCTCTTCAAATTGAACCCTCGGTGGGGTGATCTCTTGGCTAAGGGTCTCCATTTCTTGCTCGCTTTGCTGCAAATGAGCCTCCAACAAAAAAACCTCAGCAGCTTTGGCTTCCAGTTCTGAAAGGCGAGCAGCAGTTTGGTCCCGCTTGGCCAAAAGTTGATCTCGCTAGGATATAAGTTCCTCATTTTTCCGAATCAACCTTTGGAGGCCCTCAGAAGCAAGAAAATTATCATGCGAAACAAGAAAGGAAAATTCAAAAAACTACTAAATTAAAGATAGAAGAAATGACAAAGAAAATACAGAATATACCGCTGCAGCATTGTGCATATCATTGTTCAACAAGCATTCTCCTGAGAGAGCCTGTATATTTTCCCAATCTTTTTCTGAAGTCAGAGGCTTCAGATAGTTAGCAAGTTCCATCGGTCGGGACATAATTTTGCATCCGGTGAAGACTGAGAGAGTATCGTTTTTCCTCTTTTGCGGATTTTCTAAGGGGTGGCATAATTTTGCCCCAAATTCTCATGAATTGGGGAATGGGGAAGAGGAACATCCTCTTCTCGAAAGAATGCGGCCAGTGGAGATGATGTAGCAGTTACTGGTAGAAAACTAGGTGGAAAAGGTGATGAAGGTGATGGCGTTGAAGGATAAGAAGCAGATGAGGCAAATGCAGTGCTGGGTTTTGGTTGCCCATCAACCAAAGATGGCAGGGGCCCGATACTCAGCCTCACGGTACCCAGCGACTCGGATCGGGCAATGGGAGTTGGCATTTTCTACCATCTCAAACTCCCCCTAAAGCACCAAGACATCGTCCTCGGTTGGTGTAACTAACTCAACAGGTTGAGCATTTTGTTGAGTTGTTGAGCATCATCGTGCTCTATGTAGAAAATCCCCCTCATCACTAGCTTCTCCATCATCGTCAATTATCACGGTGTCTATGGCCGGGCTGAGCGAAGAGCTCATCACCACGACTTCCGAAGACGAATCGGGGGTGGCATTCTTCACCCTCTTATTCTTTCCCACGACCGCTGATGAGCCCTTTCTTTTTGGTTGCTTTTTCTCTGGCCGGAGATTTCGAGAAGAAACACTTGCACCCGAAGTAGGCCTAGAGACACTTGCTCGAGTACGTTCCTCCTAAAGCAGCCTCACTGTATCATCAGGATCAACCAAAACGTCCTCCTCGGGGACGACAACCGAGCCCTGGGGTAGACCTGAATTCGGTAAAGAGAGAGTTCGTACCTCAGTCCCTTCGGGATGCATAGCGCGTGGAGTTAGAGAGCGTGTCCGTAGATTCATTGAGGGGCTCAAGCATGATATTCGGTTCAACATGGCTTGGGAGTTACAGTCGGATGTTTCGTTTCAGCAGGTGGTGGGGATTGCTCACCGAGTGGAGGGCATGTGGGATCAGGAGAGAGAGGATAGGCGAGGTCAGGAAAGAGATCACAGGGATGCGTGGACGCCTCGTAGACCGGAGAGATCTACTAGTCCTTATTTTGGAGGCAGGGTACGCCATGGTAGAGGTTTTGTGGGTCAGCCAGTTCAGTTTGCACTTCATGCTTCACACAGTGTTTCCGGTACTCATGGATCTCAGAGTACCAGTACCGCACAGTTCCCACAGCCACGTCAGCAGAGAGGTTGCTTCGAGTGTGGAAATACCAGCCACAAGGTGAGAGATTGTCCTAGATTCCGGACAGATGTGTCACAGCGGGGTATTCAGGCGGGTAGAAGGCGCCCAAAAGGGGAAGGCCCGACCCGTTGATGTGTCTCATACGGATTGGTGGGGGAGGGGGTTTGAGTAGAGAAGAAAAGTAAAAAGTATAATAAAATTTTAATAAATAAATTTTAAAAATGAACCCACAAATAACACATGTCAAACAATAAATAATCTAACATATGAAGTGTTGTACATATCAGCACAATTGGTATACACGCTCTATTGGATGTATTTATTAGTATCTATTCCATCAAGTTAGAGTGTTCAAGTGAGAAAAGTGTAAGTTTATGTACTAAATTGACAAACTGGTATAAGTTTCACCGGCCACGAGTTCATTTTGACCGGAAAAAATGACAAAGTGAAAATATTATACTAGTACTATCTGTCGTACCAAAAAGAAAAAAACCCTAAGAAAACAGAAATAGTGGACATGACTGCAGCAAATTTGGTTGGCAAGCGCTAGTGGCAATGGTGAATTTTGGAGCGCAAAATGCTACATACGCTGAGAAAAATGGTGGGCGCGTGCTACTGACACTTAAGAATTTTGGTGGGCAAGCGCTAGTAGCTCTGAATAGTTTTGGTCTATCACTGAAGAGTTTTGGTTGACAAGTACTTGTAACACAGAAATTTTTGGTTGGCAAGTACTTGGTCTAACAAACTTAGAGGATATAAAGTGCTCCAAACTATATTTAAAGGTCAAATTGAGGCTATCCCAAAGATAAAGGATAAATTTCTCTTCATATACTGTTGCATTTACCATGGAGAAATACTAGTCAGTGTGATGAATGCTCTAAAAAACAGCGTGCTGTGAACTGTTCAAGATTATGAAATATCTCTTTACATGTTGTTGGGGAGGTAAAGAACCTGTTAGTGCGCTATTATATTTTATAATTAACCTAGAATATCCAATCTACTTTTAACAATTTGATTATTTCATTTAGATATATGACATAGCTCTTTATAACCTTTACAGCAACTTCTCCTAAAAGACTTATCTTCAATTTCGTAAGGGAGATATCAATTTTTTTATAGATGTTGAGGTTGAGTGAGGAGGAGGATCGGAGCTGGAGAGGAAACAAGCCGCGCTAGCCTAGCAACTTCGTTCAACAGCAAACTACAGTCTACTTACCTCCTACTTTGGGTTGCGGCAAAAACTCCAAAATCAAATTAGTGAATAATTTTCAATTTGAAGCGGCAGCAAAGTAAAGTGAAGGAGCAATAGAAAATTGAAAAACTAATAGCAAACCTAGGATTAAACATAGATCATCAATAGTACTGTTACCATATTCTTTTTTTTTTCTTCTAAAGATTCAGAACCGTACGTGTATAGAATATAGATCACAACTTGAAAGCAAAGCCACATAAAAAATTAATGCACTCTTAACACTTTAGACAATTTTAAAGATAACAATCACAAAGCAAAATCGCAGTTATGCCTTAATTAAAGAGAGATGGAAAAAGAAAAGGAGATGGAAAAAAAAAGAGAAAACAACTTTCTCTTTTATAAAATATGCTCTGAGCCAATGTTTAAGGTTTGTTCTCTAAAATGGTTGGACTGAGACACAACTAATTTGTATAAAATTTAAAATAAAAAGACTGTTTAATAAGTTCTCTTTTACGTTTCTTTTACTAGCGTCAATTATGGTAACAAACTGCACAATGCTGTATAGGTAAATTTACCCGCGACCCAAGGAGTCAACCATGTCTTCACAGTAGAAAAGTTGTACTCGCTCCGTTCATGTTTAAATTGTTATTAAAAAATAATAATATTATACCTACAATAACGATAGCATTTTCAAAAGTTTTGGAAAATGATTTGGGAAAAAATAGTTAATGATAAGGGTAAAACAGAAAAAAAAATATTTTTCTCTTGATTTAGTTAGTGGGAAAGTAAAAGTAAAAATATATTTTTAATATAGCGAATATGTAAAAGTAAATGGACGGAGTAATTTATAGTACTTTTCGTTATTATATTTCATTTCTCGAGAGTCAAGCTCTATAAACTTTAATCAATATTTTAAAATATATTTTCACATCATATTGACACATGAGAAAAATTAAAACTTATAATACTTTTTATATAATTTTTGTATATCTAAATTTTAAAATATTGAGTTGAACTAATTCAATTTCAATTATTTTAATATTAAATATGTCTTAGATAATATCTTTTTATTAAATTGTTGTGCTAGTTTCTTTCCTTTGCTTTCTTGTAGATATTTTCTAGTTTTGGCCTTTTTTATTGTATCATATTGTATTGGCCTCAATAATTCTTTGAGATAGAATAGTTTTGGAATGGGAAATGATAGTATAATAAAGAAGGGACATAATAGGTTAGGTCATTTGGACCATGACGGACAAAATAGATCATGTTAATAAGTCTATAACAATTCTTATCCATAATTCATGACCCTACATACAAATCTTAAAATCACTTTAGGAGAATAATCAGTTTTGAATATCGTAGTTTGTTTTAGGCGCGCTTTAATCTATTATTGTGATTGTGTACACGTTTGCGGGACGCGATTATGATTCTTAAAATAAATCAAGGTACGCGTTCGCGCGACTTTGGCCAAACAATTTTAACAAATAATTAAATGCTAATAATAATGTACGTACGCGTGACATGATTTTAACACAAAAAATGCGGTCAATAGTGTATATTTTATTACTTCCTCCGTTTCAATTTAGATGAGGTAGTTTAACTCGGCGCGGAGTTTAAGAAAAAAAAAGACTTTTAAAATTTGTGGTCTTAAAAGCTTATGGGGTAAAAGCTTTGTGGGGCAATGACATTTTTGTGGTTATAAAAGATTCTCATTAAGGGTAAAATGGGTAAAATAAAGAGTTTAAAGTTGAATTATTTTCAAATTTAGAAATGTGTCATTTATTTTGGAACAGACTAAAAGGGAAAGCACTTCATCTAATTTGAAACATGGGGAGTAATAGGTTTTTTAACTCCCATATATCTTTGATTTTTATCTTTAATTTGTTGACCTAGAAGTCGACTACTACTTTATTGTCGTTTGGTAAGATGCATTAGTGAAAATAATGTATGCATTAGCTTTTGGTATTACTAATCCCTTGTTAGATATATTTTTTCAACTTATGTATTACTAATGCAAGTATTAGTTATACAACTTATTTGGTATTATTCTATGTATAACTAATAAATAGCAAACCATGATATTAGCATTAATTACCATGACTATTAATGCATGCATGAACATGATTAAAGACGAAATTATTTTTATTAAAATTCCTTAAAGCTAAAGAATAGGAAAGAAATTTTTGTAAACAACTAATTTTCTTAAAAATTATGCATACTAACTCATGCATTACTAATGCATGTACTACTAATACATCTTATTCAACACTATTCTTATACATCCTATCAAACCACCCCAAGTGAGATGTAGATGCACGTCTGGGAATCCGTAGCACTCTCTTTTGGAAAGTGTTTAAAACTTTTCTCTGAAGCTCAAGCAAAGAAGCAACAACGAAATTACGAGAAAGGACCATTCATTTACATTCATGACTCCGAGCTTAATTGATTCTCTTGGTATTTTACACATTCATTCTTCATTATTAAGTTACCCTGAAAGTCTTATAAGTATTATGAAAGAAGGAAAAATAAAAAAGTGAAAACATTATACTATCTTTCGTACCAAAGAAAAAACAAAGATGTCGCTTTAGTGATAATGCTCCAAGGTTGTTTCATTAAAGTTGGGTGGAGGATGGGCCCCACTAACAAGTCATGAGAAAGAAAATCATGTTATGCAATAGTAATAATGTAGTAGCACTATAGAATTTTATAACGAGAGAGAGACTTAATTGCACATAATCTTTTGCTTTCTACTGACTAAAAGATCAGAGAGAAAGAGATTGGAATGGAGGAAGTGATGAGCTATGTGATGGAGAAGTTGAAGGAAGCACTACTGATGTTGGAGAATTTTGGTGGCCAAGTTCTACTGATGATGGTTAATTTTGTTGGCCAACTACTACTGAAATTGGTAAATTTTGCTGGCCAAGGACTATTGTCGCTAAAATATTTTGGTTGCCAATTGCTACTATCATTGCAGAATATTTGTACGCAAATTCTACTGACACTCAAAAATTTTGCTTGGCAAGTGCCGCTGTTGCTGAAAAATTTCGGTTGTCAAGTGCTAGTGACACTGAAGAATTTTGGTGCGCAAATGTTACTAACGCTAGAGAATTTTGGTGGGCACATACTACTGACACTTAAGAATTTTGGTTGGCAAGCAGTAATGATGCTAGAGAAATATGGTGGGCGCGTGCTAGTGACACTTGAGAATTTTGGTGGGCAAGCGCTAGTGGCGCTGAATAATTTTGGTCTAACACTCAAGAATTTTGGTTGGCAAGTACTTGTAACGCTGAGAAATTTTGGTTGGCAAGTGGTATTGACACTAAAGAATTATGGTGGGCAAGTTAGGAGTTGGTTGGATGAGGTGTTTCCGCCAGAGACAAGAGTTGAAAAGATCAAATATTGGTTTCATGTTGCTTTACCTTATCTCATCATCGCCTTAGTTCTAGTTCTCTTCATATACTGTTGCTGTTACCATGGAGGGTTTCTGGTCAGTGTGATAAATCATCTCAAAACAGTGTGTTGTGAACTGTTCAACATAATGAAATCTCTCTTTACATGTTGCTGGAGAAGTAAAGAACCTATTATCAAGATGATGAAAGCTCCAGGCAGAAACATTATAATTCCAAGATTAGCTTTTGCGGCAAATCCTAAATTATACTTCTCAAATCTTCGTGCTTTTCCTGGTGATATGCTTGTCTAACTAGTTAAATCGACAACTTCGTCACACTATATATGTGAATTTAATTTGCTCGTGATTGTTAATTACTGTTGTTATCTAAGTTTGTACTTTTACAAAAATGTAACAGAGCTGCAGAGTTCGAATTTGAATTAATGTTAATGGCCTGCTACAGAGGTGGCTTGGCTTCATTTCACATTTATTCCAAAAACGATAAAAACAAATTGTTTAGTACAGTATAAAGCAATCAGAGGAATATTAATCAAAGGGTAATGTTCCAAAGCAGAATAATGAAATATAAAAAATATTCTAAGAATTATTTGAATGGCAACTTTGAAAAATAAAAGTTAATTCTTTTTTTTATATCTGAAAATAATCGTGTTGTTAAATCTTTCGATCAGACCAATGAAATTCTTCTAATAAAATAAAGAAAAAATAAAAAAGAAAAAGTGAAAATGACCTTTCCAAATTAATAAGGTTGTTGTTCCATCAAAATTAGGTGGACTAGTCATGAGAAATAATAACAAAATTAGTAGTAATAATTGTGTTATTTAATCTTTTGAGTAGACCAATGAAAGTCTTCTAATAAAATAAGGAATTCCAAATCAATAATTAAGGTTAGTTGTTTCATCAAAATTAGGTGGGCTGGTCATGAGAAATAATATTAAACCTTAGAGAAATTGTTTATAAAAACTACTGATCCTAATTACAAATCAGAACCCAATAAGTCATTTTACCTTTGATACAACTATACAGAAACCTTCAGACGTGTTCAATAGATACTTGCTCGGGTCCACGATAAGTCATTTTACCTTTGATACAACTATTAAAAACATATAAATTCCTAGAGATAAAAATATATATTTACTAAATTAATATTAATTAATTATTACCTTGACACATTGAAATATATAAATAAGGGCAAATTTTGAAAAAATAAAATTAATTTCTTCTTGATTATATAAATGAACATTTATTTTGGATCAAAATAAAAAGATAAAATGATCACTTATTGTGAATCGAAGAAAGTATATTTTTATTAATAATATAAAATATTCTTTTTTTGGGAAACCCAAAAAACAAATTCAATAAATACAATCCAAAGTTAAAATGTACTATATATCTCTTAATTATGATTAAGTAATAAAATATTTCATGAAGATTATATACCATTGGTTAAGTAATAAAAATTGGAATGCAACAAATTGTAAACTTCGAGAATATACAACAATCGTCAACTAAGCCTTAATGTTTGGATTTTCATCATTCTCTAGTTGCCTTTACATTTCAGGGAAAAAGAACATAATTTCTTGTTAATTAACGTTTGGACTAAATTTAAAATAATTTAAAAAATAAAATCTACTCACCTTTAATTGAAGGAAGGGTAACGACCTAAAGGTTATTGATCTTTCCTGATTAGGACAACACTTGCAATTACCAACAAAGTCCAAAATCAAATTGCAAAATTCATTGATTTTATAGATTTTTGAATTTAGCACTTTGCTTGTAGCTTTAGAATTTAGCACTTTTCCCTCATCTCTTTTTTCTTCTTTTTCTCAATTTTTTGAGATTTAAATCGAGTGTAAACTCTCAAACTTGCAGAGATGAACTTTTCATATGGTTGAAACTTGAAATAAATGGAAATAGAAACAATAAGGGTCGGTAAAGCAAATAACAGCATATAAAAGGATCATTGATTCAAATAATATAATTATATAATTACCAAATTATATTATTACATTGCAATATATGTTTGAATTCAATTACAACATTTTATAATGTATAATTATATAATTAAATTAATTTATATACGTACATTTAAATTCAAATAATAACGTACATAATATTATAATTCAAGTATTTAATACGACATATATGAAAGAATGGTAATGTTAAATTTGCTCGATAATCTTTAATTATAGAAACATGAAAGCCAAATCGAATTATTGAATTTCTAAAAATCAACACAAAAAATACTGAAATTTTTGGTACGATTCATTACTTAAATTTGTATAAATATGAACAGTCCTGTTATTTACACACTGATGATTCGTTATTTATATGTATGTTGTTTATTTATTGTTCTTATGGTATACCTACTCGAGTACACTATACTTGTAGTAAGGAAGCATGCCTCCTGTTAAATATACCAAAACATTTCTCTGAATTTCAATTGGCTATTGTATACGAGTAAAATCGGGTTCACGGTACACCCCGATCCGACAAAATAAGCCAAGCTCGAGACATGATGATAGGGGATCGAAATCGGGGCAAGAGTATTAGTTCTTTCAAGAGATAATTGCAGTAGGTCATATTTAGTTTGATGGGGGTCTAATTAAATCTAAATTGTTAAGATCTCAATTCATTAATTTATGTTTACAATCATTTATTTGTTCAGAATATATTTAATTAATTCATTTATAATTCGTATTCATTCATATTTAGTACAAATTCTCAAATGATTAAGACAGTATTCACTTATAAAGATTTTCGTGGAGTCGATCTCATATTTTTGTCCACTATCATGCACAACCACAGCTGCTAGTCATCACGGCCAATATAGTATAAGTAATACCACAAATCACCATCTCACAATCATTATCGCTGACCACCATCACCACCTGCTTATATATAGCGCTATTAGTTTTTAGAATGTGCTCTATTAAACAAAATAACTTTTACAATACTAGGCAAATTAAGATTTATTCTAGTATTTTCTGAATATGATATTTAATTTGAATTTCATATATATAAATTTTAAATAAAGATAATTTATACAAGAAGATTGTCAACTCCCGTCCTCCCAGTTAAAGATTGTGAAGTTGATGAACAAGTTAGACCACCGAGGTGCCTCAATGTGCCCCCCTCCCCTCCCCCCCCATATATATATATATATATATGTTGGACTAAAATAAAAAGAGTAACAAAGTCATTTATTGTGGACCGAACGAAGTATATTTTTATAAAGCCCCATAAAATTCTAGCTCAAAATTTTAATAATCTCGGAGTTCATAACGTAATTAAGCCACTAAATTAGTGGCAGTCACAATGGGCTAAAGGGTCATATTACCCATTGTATGAAGTGAGTTAACACTTGTTAAATAAAAAACGTAAAAATTGCATGGGACGCTCTATTTGGTTGCTTATTTTTAACTTATACCCATTTTATTTTTTCGTTTGCATCCATACCCATTTTTTTGTTAAAAGTATTTTGAAAAAACGGTTTTGCCCTTCTTTAATAAAAGATTATTGCCAAAACTGTAGATTGCAGGACAAAACTTCAACATGTTTTGGTATGAAATTTTATCAAATGAACTAAATAACTTCAACATGCATTAGAAAAAACTCATTAGAAAATTACATACTGCAAGACAAAAACTTAAGCATGTTTTGTCTGAAGTTTTAGCAAATGAACTAAAATATTTCAGCTTGTTTAGACTGAAGTTTTAGATAAAACTCATGACAAAACTTCAGCATTTTTTGGTGTGAAGTTTGCGCAAATGAACCAAATAACTTTAGCATGCATTAGAAAAAACTCATTAGAAAATTACATACTGCAAGACAAAAACTTAAGCATGTTTTGTCTGAAGTTTTAGCAAATGAACTAAAATATTTCAGCTTGTTTAGACTGAAGTTTTAGATAAAACTCATGACAAAACTTCAGCATTTTTTGGTGTGAAGTTTTCGCAAATGAACCAAATAACTTTAGCATGCATTAGAAAAAACTCATTAGAAAATTACATACTCCAAGACAAAATCTTAAGCATGTTTAGTCTGAAGTTTCAGCAAATGAACTAAAAAACTTAAGCATGTTTAGTCTGAAGTTTCAGCAAATGAACTAAAAAACTTAAGCATGTTTAGTCTGAAGTTTTACCAAATGAACTAAAACAATTAAGCATGTTTAGTCTGAAGTTTTAGCAAATGAACTAGATAACTTAACCATGTTTAGTCTGAAGTTTTAGAAAATGAACTAAATAACTTCAACATGCACTAGCAAAAATTCATTAGAAAATTATATATTGCAAGACAAAAACTTAAGCATGTTTAGTCTGAAGTTTTAGCAAATGAACTAAAAAACTTAAGCATGTTTAGTCTGAAGTTTTAGCAAATAAACTAAAAAATTTAAGCATGTTTAGTCTGAAGTTTTAGCAAATGAACTAAATAACTTCAGCATGTTTAATCTGAAGTTTTAGCAAATGAACTAAATAACTTCAGCGTGTTTAGACTGAAGTTTCAGATAAACCTCATGACAAAACTGTAGACTGAAGGGTAAATAACTTCAGCATGCATTAGCATGAAATTTTAGCCTCAATGTGAAACAACTCCATGCTATATTAGCATGAAGTTTTAGCTTCAACGTGAAACAACTCCATGCTATATTAGCATGAAGTTTTAGCTTCAACATGAAATAACTTCATGCTACATTAGCATGAAGTTTTAGCTTCAAGGTGAAACAACTTCATGCAAGTGCGATTCTGAAGATGAATCTGGACAAGTTTTTGATTTTTTGATAAAGGCGCTGAGAGGATAGGAGGAGATCGTTTTATGTATTTTGTCAGGGGTGTAATTGTCATATTATTACGGATATTTTATCAGCTGGCTACCAAATCAATAATTTTTAAAAATAGGGTACATGTTAAAAGGTGGGACAAATATAAGGTACGACTGCAAATCCTCCATAAAAAATATCTCTTTTGCTGGCCACTTTTAAGAAGGAAAGAAACAAAGTTTCTGTTTTCCGAGTTCTTTCACCCCAACTGGTTGGGTAGTCTTGAGAGTTTAATTTCACGAGAAGTTTATAAATCAAAAGTGGTAGATTAACTTTCATTCAGAGTTTGAGAAATTGGTGACTCAAGATTGCTTGGAGGATAAGTTGAGCTTGTAATTTTGAGGTGAATTGAGGCTTACTCTTATAGTAGAGAATTCCATTAGAACCCTCGTGCTCCACGTATTCGAGAAATCCAAGACATATCTTCTTGTACTCCATTATTCAGCTCACTCTATTCTTAGTCAGTACTACCTTATATGCGACATAATTACATGCTTACTTGTATTACCACTTATTAGGTGTCTTTTTTTATGATATTTATGTTGAGTTCAATATTTAGTTTCAATATTCATTCATGCATTAATATGATCATGTTTAGAAGGGAGAGCTAGCCGACCTCCCCTTGTGTGAGTGCCATCTGGGCCAGGGTTAGCCACTCCATGCTCGTAGGGGCTATTGTTTGTTGGGGAGATAGGTTGACACTCTCCCGTGTGTATTGCTAAAACTCCCGTACATAGGACCATTATGTGTAACTTAAATTCTATTTCAATTTAACTATTACTTTAAAGTTTCAGTTTCAGTTATTTGATTACATGCTCAGCTTACAGTTTTAGTCTTCATCCTATTATCAGTTTTCTGACCTTACACTGCTTATACGCTTTATGTGAATATCTTTTCTTCTTCTCATGCTTATCCTAGAAGGTCTCGCTCTGCTTTATAAGGAGGTAGACTATGAGATTCGTCGGGTATCCCTTCGTGATACTTAGCTTGTGAGGGCGTGGCTTCAGTTTTTATGGACAGATATTATTGATCACCTCCCCGACACTACACGATAGGACTAGCTTTCAACCCAACATTTTTCACTTCTCTTCTCGGTGGGGGACTCAAATTTGGTATTTATTTACATTGTTTTAGTGTGTGGGGTATGCTCCGAGGTCGTGAATATTTAGTATTCTTAGAGGCTCACGACTTAGTCTAGTGGGTATTACACAATTTTCATTCTCATTTCGGTATTTTATTGAGATTTATGACTTAGCTTTCAGTTAGTAAATACGCCATAACATTATTTTGGATTAATTCAATCATCATGATTCTTAGTACAACTTAGTTAAGGGTTCACTCGACGTGTTTCCCAGATCGGGTGCCAATCACGTCCTACCCCAATTTTAGGGGCGTGACAATTTTCAATGAACAAATTAAGGTTAATAAGGTCAATTTTATTTTTAACTAATGCTAAAAGATAGATTTCTTAATATGTGTGAAAATAGCCAAAATATCAATTAAAATAAAACAGAGCTATCTTGTTTGCTAGTGTATGAATGCATTGTCGTGTGAGTAATTCTTCCAAGCTTAGTTGACCGTTGATATTACCCAAGTTTGCAATAACTGCATTCCCATATCCTTTGCCTTCAAAGTTCAGTTCTCCAATGGAGAATTGGAGAGTGATGAAATGGCAGGTCAACATCTAATTTCCTACGCCAAATTCAAGAACATTAATCGAAAAGTTCAGCATGCTACCTCAATAGTCTGTCAATAGTGAGTTACTATTATACTTTAGGATACTTTGTCAATAGAGAAATTCAATCCGTAGAACACGGAATCAAGAACTGTTGGATTTATGTTAAGCCGTCTTGTTCTTAGGCAATTGATCTACTATCTCAGGATCACATTATTGTTATTTATGTTGGTTTTCTTAATTATAAGTTCATTTTTCGAAATTATCTTACGGGCAAACTTGTAAGACGTTACAGAAAGTCTTAGTAAAAGGAAAAAAAATGTTAATTTCACTGGTGGTCATCCAACTAAATATTAATTTCACAAAAGTCACTCAACTTTTATTTGTCACTTTAAAATAATTCATCTTATAGATTGTAACTTTAAAGTCATTTTGATGGTTTTTTCCACGTATATCCATAAATAATCTGACATGGCAACATAAAATCTGGTAATGGCTTTTTAAAAATGCCACATCAGCTTATAAGAACTCATTTTTTTGATATATGGTGAAACCATCGGCTTCACCGATTTTAATGTCTGAACCGTGACCCATTATACAAATGGCTGGGTCAATATAAAACGAACCCCATCCATTCAAACCAAAAGATGCCCTGGGTTCTCATTCTTACTTGTCTTTCCTTAGACAAATTAAGCATCCTCTATTATGCATTTTAATTGTGACTGTTGCTTATTAAGCTTTTTTTTATTAAGTATTTTGACATTAAAGAAATAGCATTTTCGCAAATGCTTCTTATTAGTTACATATTGTGCTCCTGTATTAACTATTTCAAATTGAGCAAAGGGTTCTAACTGTCAAAATTAACTATTTAATTCAAGTTGAATGACTTTTGTGAAATTAACACTTAGTTGGATGACCACAAGTGAAATTAACTCAGGAAAAACAATATAGAAACAGGGTAAAAATGTTTATTAAAAACAAAAAAGAAAGGAAAGAAACGATCCTCTTCTCATGAGGTTATGGATTCCTTAGTGAATTTAAAGATTCAAGAAATTTCGGTATGACTAGTTAAAAACAGTACGTTGTTGAAACCAAATAAAACATACTAATTAAGCCCACATTCTTACAACCATATTTCTATGTTTTATATGATGCGTCATTGCATATATAAATTGATCACTGAATTAATGATAGAGACTTTTAGGCTTCTAAACTGAAAAGAAATGGGGAAGAAAGAAGAGTAACAGAGGAAGGTATAATTAAGAGAACGTAATTAAACAGTGATTTTTGGATTTTCTGACGTAGCACATAAATAAATATGAAAAATATAAAAACTTTGAGAGAAAAAATAAATAGAACCTTCACCAACAGAATAACTAAGATATCAGGAGTAATAGAGCTAATATTATAATCTGGAATACTAGTACTAACATTACAAGCCGATCAAATCAACATAAAAGAAGTTCCTGCCTTTCCACTGAAACAAAAAGAAGAACAGTTCACAGATATATCATAGTAAAGAGACAACATAAGAAAAGGGAATAAAAAGCAGTACTACGTTGATATAACTGGGATCGATCATGTATATTTCATTCGGTTTCATTTCTTGCGACGAAGGTCGCGGAAATAAGTTTTTGGACTTTTTTCAAAGTCATCCCTGTACATATAGCCATCTGCCCCTGGTTTTTTCATCTTCTTCTTGTTGTTTTCTGACCCGATCATTTTTGAAAGACCCCATGCAGCAAAAGCCATACCAGCAACAACACCCATTGTTTTTGACGACCAAGGATCGTTGCCTTTGCCATTTGGGTAGCTCATTTTGTGTTTTCAACAATTCCACTCCTCTCTCTCTCTTTCCCTCTGTTTATTTTCTTCTTCTTTTGATGGGGAAGAATGATTTGTGTATGCTCCTTTATATAGGAAAATTTTACTTAACTGTAGGTTTCACAATTAATTAGCCTTTGGTCTCTCAACCATTTTAATATGGTCTAATGGTCAATAAAATAGAGATCATGGTCCATTTTAAGCATGAGCAAAATTGTTGAAAATTTCTTAAGAGAGATTGAGAATTGATGGTAATTATAGTATGTAATTACAATGCTATTTTTTAAATTCTTTCTTTTTTATTTTTATTTTAATTTATTTTCTTTATAACTTTTTATTTCCATTATTTTAATCTCTTTTTATTTTATTTTATTTTTACTTTTTAATTTCTTTTTAAAATTTAAAATAAATTTTTCTTTCTTCATTATTTATATTTTATTTCTCTACCTTTACTTCTTGTGATTCCATGTAATTGTTCATATATTTTATTTCTTATTTGTTTTATTTTCTTCATTTAGGGTAACTGCGTTATTATTCTAGTTTTTGAAACTACACCTCTTAATATTAGAAATAATGAGTCATTAACAAATTTTGCATATAATGAGTGAAGTTTTTAAAGTAAAATTTCGTTGTTGAATGAGGTTATAAACTTATTATATTTCTTAATCTTAAGTTGGATTGGAACTTATTTTTATTACGTTGGAATTTGACATATGTTAAACCTTTTTTTGAATTTTGAAATTGTGTTATATTTATGGTTTCGGTTTACTCGTTTTATAGTATTGGCTTGTTATTTCATATTGCATATTGTTCATTTTTTAGTTAGAATTGATAGATTAGTTTTGTCAAACATTTGAATAATGTTATGACATTATATATATAAATATTAATTTATTTTATCAAACATGCATTCCATGATGTTTTTACAAAATATATGTTTTTAATTTTATAATTAATTAAACTAAATGTTGTTAATTTGGAAAATATCTATTAATTATTTTTATAATATTAACAATAAATGTGATTACTAATTAATGTATATTCAAGAAAAAATATGCATCTTAAATACCAAATCTAATGTCATTTATACTAATAACAAAATTATTTATAGGCATATATTTATTATATTAACTTTTGAATTTTGATGATTACTTCATTTAAAATTTAATCTAACTGAGTAATTACATTTGTGCGATCAAACAGTACGCTTGCAATTATACTGTAATTACATTATGACAAACAAATATGTCGTCGTAATTATTATATTTTATAATTACTAGTCTGTGTAATTACTATCCTAGTAAGGGTAGTAATTACACCAATTGTAGTTATTGGGTGACTTTCCCTAACTGTTCAATACACAAAATTTTCCTCAAGAAAGAAGATGCCACTGCCCACTTCGGTTAAGGCAATAAGGAGTTTTCTTGGTCAAGCCGGTTTCTACAGGTGATTTATTGAAGATATCTCTAAAATTGCTAACTAACTAACAACAATAACACACCTAGCAAGTGTAGTTTGAGGAGGGTAGAGAGTACGCAACCCTACCCCTACCTTATATGCAACCTAAAATTGCTAACCCCGTGTGTAAATTTCTTGATCATGTTGTCTGATGATTGCATGTTTGCATTTGAAGAGTTGAAGAAGAGACTGGTAATTGCACTAATTATTATTATACCCGATTAGGAGAAACTATTTAAATTCATGTGTGATGCGAGTGACTATGCTGTAAGAGTAGTTTTGGGACAACGGAAGGACAAGGTCATTTATCCGATCTACTATGCAAGTAGAATAGTAAGTGGTGCGTAACTCAATTATACTGTAGAGATATTAGCAGTGGTATTTGCCTTTAACAAATTCAGGTCATACCTAATAGGATCAAAAGTAATTATTTATACTGACCATGCAGCACTCAAGTACCTGATGTCAAAGAAGGAGGCAAAATCGCGCCTAATCCATTGGGTGTTATTGTTGCAAGAGTTTCACTTAGAGATCCCCGATAGGAAAGGGGTGGAGAACCAAGTGGCAGACCATCCAACAAGGCTAAAAGGAGCTGAAAAGAGGATAGAAAAAGAAAATATCTTAGAGACATTCTCGGATGAACAACTGCTATTCGAGAAGGCGCAATGGTATGCAAAATATTGCAAAGTACCTGGCGAGTGGTATTGGACCCTATGAGCTTTCCTCTATTCAAAATAAAATGTTCTCTCGTGATTGTATTTCTTACTTTATGGACTTCTTTTGTAATATTTGTATGGATAACATAAAATGGAGATGTATCCCCGAGAGAGATCAAAATTCTATTTGCAAGCTTGCTACGCATCACCATATAGTGGTCACTTTGGAGGAGTTTTGACGGCTGTAAAGGTGCTGGAGTCAGGGTTCTATTAGTCAAATATCATTAAATACACACATGATTGGGCTAAGAGATGTAATGAGTGCAAATGCACGGGTAACATCTCACGCTGACATGAGATGCCGAATAATCCAATTCTAGAAATTGAAGTGTCTAATGTATGTGAAGTCGATTTCACGGAACCGTTTGTTAGATCGTAGGGAAACAAATACATAATAGTTGTAGTTGATTAGGTCTCCAAGTGGGTAGAAGTTGTGGAACTCCTAATAAATTATGCAAAGGGAGTCATAGGCTTTATTGAAGAAGAAGATTTCACCTGATTTGGTATTCCAAGAGTAATAATCAGTAATGAAGGCACCCACTTCTGCAATCGACATTTTATAAAGTTGTTAGAAAAATATGACGTTTACCATAAGGTTGCTAACCATACACCCACAAACAACTGGGTAGGCGAAAGTGTCTAACAAAGAAATCAAGAGTGTTTTGATGAAGATTGTGAATGTCATACGGATAAATTGGGCGAGAAAGCTTGTTGATGCACTATAGGCTTATTGCACTACTTTTCAAATTACAATCTACATGTCAACATAAAAGTAGCATTTAAAAAAATATTTTATTTACTGGTGAAACTAGAGCATAAAGCCTTATGGGCATTACGACATTTAATTTTGGATGTGGAAGCCAATGGCATAAGCAGAGTCATTAGGTTGCACGAACTCGATGACTTCTGCTTCCAATCATTTGAAAGTATGTGGTTTTATAAAGAGAGAATGAAGTTGATCCACGACAAGCACATTCTAAATACGAATTTCAAGCCCCGAGACAAACTGTTGTTGTATAACTCAAGATTGAGATTGTTCCTAGGCAAGCTGAAGTCGAGATGGTTAGGACCATTTTGTGAGGTGCAAGTATTTCCTACTGGAGTAGTTGAGATCGAATCAGAAGATGGGACTAACAAGTTTCGGGTTAATGGACAACAATTGAAGCATTACCTTGGCTTGGGTGATGATGAAAGAAGGGTCTTGATAATGTACTTGAGTGATCCTTGATTAAAAGAGTAGCCCGCATCGTTCCACGATATTAAATCAAGCACTTCCTAGAAGGCAATCCAGATGGTAGTATAATTTCAATAACCCAATCGGATTTGTTGAGTTCTAAGACCTATTCCCCTATTTAAGACTTCTTGTAGATTTGTTTGATGATATATAACTTGAGGGGATGTGAGGTTCGGGAGTGATTTGGGATGCTTAGTTTATAACTTGAGGCTTAAGGTTGGAAGAGTTGACAAAAATCAACATTAAGGGTAAATAACCTCCGATTGGTGACTTGAAGGTTCCAATTAGGCCATATAGCAATTTTTTATTAGGGTTTCGGATGGCACGGGTTTGATTCGACACTTCTAGTTGAAAGTAGAAATTTTGAAATTAAGAAAGTTTGAGATCATTGATTTGATGCTTGATGATTGGTTATAATGTTGCTTCTAGTTTTTGAGCCTTTGGACAAGTTCGTATATGGTATACGAACTTATTAGGATGATTGGACGGGAACCCGAGGGCTGAGCAGACTAAGTTTCGGGTTAGCTTCAAAGCATTTTGGATTGAACTTCAATTGCTAGTTTTCTGGTGCATAGCAGTGCAAATAGATTATAGAGCTGGGTCTCGCAATCACGTAGAAGGAATTTGAACGGGGGGGGGGGGG